>JASDQU011442446.1:0-10756 GCA_032191745.1 Picea mariana | reverse complement strand
AATGCATAAGTACCTGCCAAAGCTACCCAAAAACTAACATGTTTAACTTGCCAAACACTTCAATTGGATTTCTTACATTGCACTTCATTGATCAAGCATCTCGTTTGGGGCATTTTTCATGATCGATTTGCATGTGTAACAACTTGTTATTCATGTACACCACACTTATAAATATTGATAAAATTTCATAAGTCAAGTTATTGGATTAAGCTTTCCCTCACAATGAACTTAGTTAACTTGACCATAAATATTCACCCCTTGAATAGGGAACCCTTTTCTTAGGTCTAAAGAGTGCAGCAAAGCCACCGAGGTGATAATAGGTTCCCTGCCTAAGAGTTTCCTTTGGGCTCTCTCATTGGGATTAAGAATTTTACTCTTAGGAGAGAGTTTGAGCAGTGTGGAATTTTTCAAAACATACTACAATCATTATTTTGGAGAGGAATGGATACTAATGTCCAAAACATGTGGCAGAATGTGAAACTTGTCAACACGAAAATTTTGAATCAGTTGCGTCTATGGGTTTCCTTCAACCCCTTCACATTCCGTATCTGAAATGGATGGAAGCGTATGCTAGTACCCATATCTGCAGGCTTAAAATGTTAAATTTAGTACCAAGCTCCGGCAGCGCATGTGACAAGGACAACACACTACCAGAAGCAGGGCATTTTTGCAGAACATCTTATTGTTGCGCATGTCATCACTAGTTTTGCAACCTGTGACAAAAATGATTAAATATTGGTGTGAGTGCCTACACATGACAAATTTCTATGATTTTTTGTAAAAAAATATAAATTTTGTCGAATATATTGCCTCTTGGGATATATGCAGAATTAAAATGTTTTTATTTTAATAGGGCTTTAAAATATTTTTATTAAAAAAAATAAAATTATATCGGCATCGAGGACCAATCTCTAATTCGACATATAACACCTAAGATCAAGTGTAAAGTCCAAGAGCCAAAGCATAGAAGGGAAGCACCAATACACAAGGCTCCAATGATAGAGCCCATGAAGAGGGCTTGTATGGTAGTGCTCAACGCGTCGACAACCAATAGAGATGTCTGAGCATATAATCAATGGAAATGATGATTTCTTGTTGTGTGTGGGATATATTCCCATATATTAAAAATTTTAAAATATTTGTTTAATGATGAATGTCTAAGATAACGCCTAGCAATAGAAGTTATAATTGTCAAATTCATGCTCTCAATTAAGTGTTAGGTGTCAAGTTAAGTTTTGTGAATTCCAGGGTGACTACTCATCTAGACGCTAACACCAACCACTTGAGTGTGAGCTGAATATCAAACTAACCCCGCATGTGTTGGGATATTGTCTATCATTTCTAAAAGAGGAAAATTCTAAGAGTATTATCAAACAATAGTGCTGAGGGAACAAACTTTGAATGCCAAAATCTCTAGATGAATGACATGGTTGGCTTCCCAAGTTTAAAGAAGGTACATATGATAATCACGTTGAGAATTTGCTAACATTTCATGATCTGATCCATCATTCGGATATATTTCATGAGGATGTACTCATGAATATGTTCATGTAATCACTCAAAGAGATGCTCAAGAATGGTAACGGTCTCTTCCTCACTCTAGTATATCTTCTTTGAAAGTGTTTCATATAGAATTTAATGATCACTGTAGAATATTTTTCTTGCTAAATCTCTCTTTGAAGGTTGTTGTGAAGAATTTTAATTGTACATTCAACAAGATGAGTCTTCTAGTAATATGAATGGACGAGAGTTTACTGATGAAGAAGTGGAGGAATATTCAATCTCACATGAATCTTCTTCTAGTTGTTATGTCCAAGAGGAAGATTTGCTTAAAGATAATTTTGAAGATAAAGTTGTTGGCAGGAAGGTTGTAGATCCATATGACATTATTTTAGATGTCTCTATTAGTTGTTGTTGTGATGAATCTACTATTTTAAGTTCTCATGAAGATTAGGTTGTCTATATGAAAGCATTTTTTCAAGAGCATCATGAAACAAAGGTTTATGAATGTCAAGATTCATAATTTTTTTATGATCAACTTGTATATGATAAGTATCTAGATGAAGAGGAGAAGATTTCCACATCAATCTCTGTTGACTTGAGCATCAATGATGCAGTCTATGACAATTATGGATCCCATTCTTGTGAAGGCAGTGAAGTAGATGATTTAGAGTTGATATCACTCGCATCAAATGAAGATGAAAAGGACTTATAGGATTTGCCACTAATGTCTTCTTTTCCGGTAACAACAAACCAACAATTTTTAGAAATAAGCAAGCCCATATCTACCATGCTTGAATTAGGATTTGCAAGAGACACCAAACAAAATGTGGTTAGTACAATTGAATATTTTAGAAATAAGGGAGGTGATATCCACCATGGAGCATAAAGTATATAGAGGTATCTCATTTAGCTTGGACAACAAGAAGAGGTTTTGGTTGACAATAAAAGTTTTATCCCTTTTTATGATCTCATGGTAACTCATTTAGAATAATTTACCAGCTCATGTTTAATATTTATAAACTATGGAAATGGATCTTAATTGCTTTATCAGTTGTCAGTGTTTACATTGTCTCTTTTCCTGGTCAAATATAAAAGGATAATTCAATCATTAATTTAGTTACTTGATTGGATGCATTGGAAACATCATATCACTTGAGCAAACAATTGCAACGGATTAGAATATAATTTGTATATAAATAAAATCACTTCATAAGCATTGAGTTTCAATATTGAGTTTGTAGTTTGAATATTATGCTTTCAATTGGTTTGAACTTTGATGTGCAATAGAATAGGATGAATATGACTCCATATCCCAATGGAGGCACTAGGAAACTACTTTTCAGTTTTTAGATTGGTTTTTCAGCGTAGATTTCAGTTGCAGAGCAGGGTTACAAATTGTAGGGATTAAATGGATTGGCACTTGGTCTATTGTTATTCAACACCTCACAGGGAGGATGCCATCCTCAGTTGGAGCCAATGTTAGTACCCTAATCTGTAGGCTTAAAATGTTAAATTTTGTACCAAGTTCCGACAACGCATGTGACAAAGACAAGCGCGCTACTGGAAGCAAGGCATTTTTGTTGCGCATGTCATCACTAGTTTTGCATCCTGTGACAACAATTCTTAAATCTTGGTGTTAGTGCTTACATACAGAAAATTTCTATGATTTTTTGAAATTTTTTTGAAATTTTGTCAAATATATTGCCTCTTGGGATATATACATAATTATAATGTTTTTATTTTAATAGGGCTTTAAAATATTTTTATAAACAAAAAATAAATTATATTGGCCTCAAGGACCAATCTCTAATTAGACATATAACACTCGAGATCAAGTGTAAATTCCAAGAGCCAAAGCATCGAAGGGAAACACCAATACACAAGGTGCCAATGACATAGCCCATGAAGAGAGCTTGTATGGTAATGCTCAATGAGTCGATAACCAATAGAGATGCCTAGGCATATAATCAATGGAAAGGACGATTTCTTGTTGCGTGTAGGATATATTCCCATATATAAAAAATTAAAAAATATTTGTTTAACGCTGAATGTCCAAGATAGCGCCTAACAATAGAACGTCTGACTGTCAAATTCATGCTCTTAATTAAGTGTTAAGTGTCAAGTTAAGTTTATTGAATGCCAAGGTGACTACTTATCTAGAAGCTAATGCCAACTGCCTTAAGTGTGAGATGAATGTCAAGCTAACCCCACATGTGTTGGGATAATGTATATCATTGCCAACAGAGCAAAAATGCCAAGTGTATTATCAGAAAACAGTGTTGAGGGTGCACACTTTGAATGCCAAAATCTCTACCAAGCAATCAAGCATCACAATCATGTTGTCCAGGTGTAAAAAATGATTGAACAATCACCAACAATCATGTCCAAGCACGAAAATGCCCGACAAGTTTTAAGTTTCAAGAAAGATTAAGGGGTTGAAATATTCATCAAATTATTTTTAGATATGGAAGAAATTGATCCCAAATTTCAAGGCAAAAAATCTTATCTATATGATCTACCGACTACTACTTTCTAGGTAGAGAATTATCATTCCATACCTTCAGGGATTTATTCCATATTCAAGAGTAAACCTCGAGATTTGGGGGTAGATTATATTGTATGGTAGATTATCAAGTCTGTTCTTCATCCAACAATCTAAGAAATCAAACCACTTCCAAGTTTCCTTGAGAAAAAATGGACACTCAAGAGGTCGCTTCTAGGCAATCAATAAGCAAATGACAGTCAAAAGATTTCATCCAAAGGGGATGTGTGATGTGTTTCTAGGAGTTCCAAATTTATTGCAAATTATTCGAGATCTTATTTTTTTTTAGCTTATTGTCAGATATTGGTTCCACAAATCTTGTAACAACTTGGATTTTGTATTTCCTATTTAAACCATGTTTTGCAATGTAACTGAGAGGGGGGAATCTTGGGGGTTCGAAAGCTTCGGGAGCAGAGATATGACTCTTTGATGATTTATGTAAAAATATATTGTATTTAATTCCGACATTATCATGCTCAGAGCATCAAGTTAATGAATAATCTACCTATGTTTATTTTCCATATTAGCTTTCCTTCATCTTATCTGTTTTCAAAGATGGTTTTTGCGATGCACTAATAATTATACTGTTTCATATTTAATAACAACAAAAATTATGTTGTTTATTGCCTATAAACTATGATTTGTTTTCAGATATTATGTTTCATATAAAAATGACATTTTGATCTTAATATATTCTCCGTGAATGTATAAGGATGAGCAGACTGCAAGGCCTATATATTCATTTAAGTGTCACCTTATTTCATTTCATGCTATCTTTTCAACTGTTTACCATCCATCAACTTGAATTTCACTTATGAGATGTTACCCTTCTAGTTGGATTTGAGCATGATTTCTTTTGCCATACACTCTGCCCTTTTCATCCCTCTTGATCCACATGATCCATTTATTTTTCCCAACCATTGCAACAACTAAGATTTGCTAGGCATTCCCTCCCAATATTCAAAGAGAAACTTCTAGCGCTAACATTATCTATGGATTTTATTATCGGTCTCCCCACCTCATATGGGAAATATGACATATTTGTAATCATAGATCGATTAACCAAATACGATCACTTCACTGGAATATCAACAAAATCTAAATCTATTGAAGTTGTTCATAGTTATGTAAAAAAGATTATAGGCTCCATGGGTTTCCCAAGGTTATTGTCCATGATAGGGATCCCAAGTTTACCAACAACTTTTGGAATGAATTGTTCCACCAAGTTGGGACCACCTTAACCATGAGCGCTTCATATCATCCTTGGACATGTAAACAAACGAAAGTGGTAAATAAATGCCTTGAAGGGTACTCGAGGAATTTTGTGAATGATCGTCAGTCATAATGGCAAAATTGGCTACATCTAGCAGAATGGTGGTATAATACTACATATCACACTTCAAGAATGTTGATATTTGGGTACCTTGGAAAGTGGTCCCCTTGTGTTTGTAAGTCTATAAACACAAAGGGGGAGACTATTACCCTTAAAACATTACGTTATGATCTAATTTCACTTTCACTTTATCACTTAAGTCATAAAGTGACAATTAATTCACAACGTGGGTGAATTAAGAGACATAAATCAAACTATGGAAACTTGAGTAAAGTGGGTTTCTACGTGATATTTTTTAGATTAGATCTCACCCATTGATTAGACTTGGCTAGATTGAATCTAAGCCATTGGTCTTTTAGGTTTGGCCAAAGAGAGGCTAAAGGAGGAAAAAGGGTAAGGATGAGGCACATTCTTCACTTGAGAGAATTAAGTGAAGTGGAGGAGAGTAAGTGAGGGTTTGGAGAAGGCAAAGGAGGTGCACTTGAGCAAAGGGCACAAGATTCTTGAGGAGATTTCATGGAGGGAACATCTTCTTGAGAGGAGAAGGGTGAATGGTATGGAGAGGAAAGCTTGAGCATGGGTTCCTTGAGATGAGAAGAGCACAAGGATTCAAAGAGGGCTTACTAAGCTTCATGAGAGCCATCATGGAGGAGAGGGGTGCAAGAGCTTGATGATGCATTGGTGGGAGGCTAAGGGCGCAAGCTATCTTGGAGAAGGTTTCTTAAGAGGAGGGTGCACTTGTGTGATAGAGTGTTAAAGGAGTCAAGCAATGGGTGCAAGGCTTGAGGCAAGAATTGTAGAGAGTGCACCAAAGTTGTGAGGAAACACCCTTGGTAGAGGAGGTACTTTGTGTGTGAGGGGTACACCCAAAGAGAGGGGAAGTGTTGAGGCTTGAGCAAGAGGAGGGCGCACCAAAGTGAATGGGCGCACTTGCTCAAGGGCTTCAACAAATATCACGAGGCATATTCAAGGGAGGTGCATTATACAAGTGGGCAAAGGAAAAGTCAATGGATAAAGCAAGGCAAGGAAAGTGGAAGAGGCATGTTGACGATTAAAAATTGTCATGATGTTTTTCCCGCAAAGTGTTTCTAAAGCCTATTATTATAAAATCTAAATAATACTAGTAGGTGGGACCCCCTTGTAGATTGGATATCAGGCCTGGTTCTTATTCGATGTTGTGCTACTGTTCAACATTGCTTACATGGTGATAAAATCTTGGTTTATTGGTGATGGATAAGGCATGTTCTGTGTATTTCTGCTGCTCTAGGCTCAAGTTTTATTTCACAACGGCCTATGTTATCCATGTTATCACTGCTATTTGTTATTGGATCTATTACTAGGAGATCTGCAAAATAAACATGTTAGCAATAACACATACAAGCAATTGGAAATAAATGCAAAAGGAAAAGGGAACTAACTATGCAAATATACTAAACTACATGCATGAATCATTAAAATGATTATGGTTAAATCCTAGCTAGCAAGCTAATGGTTATGTGATTTGATTGAGTTATATGGTTAATATGCATATGGTATATTTTGGAAGGATAGGATGTGGGTGGCGCATTTGAAAAGGTGATAGATTTGATTAAATTATATGTAATGGTGATTATGTTATGGCATAAGTTTGGTATGGGCCGTGCTATTAGTTTTAATGGGTAATGGTTTCGATACATGATTTGATCAATTGTGTTAATGAAAATCTTGCTGGCATGTACTAAGGAATTAATGGACCGTGAATGGAGGCGACGTGCATTTACTACACATCACCTTTACTCCATCGCTGGCCGCCACCCTAATTGGGCCATTGTTCAACTTTGTTTCTGTGGTTATGCTCCAACTTCCTAGCAGAGAGGAACTGCTCAACCAACTCGCGTTTTAAGGTTTTTGATTACAGGTATGCATTTATTTTTTCCATCCATGAGTCTGCTTGGTTTATGAAATGGATATTGGCTTGAATGTATGGGTTGTGCTTTCCTTAAGTGTGGCAACTGTGTGAAATTGTGATTTTCTTTTAAATGAATCGATGTTGGCTCTGCAAAGATGTTTTGAAATAACAATGTTATTGGTCATCCTGGGTGTTAGCAGCCATAAAAGTGTTAAGGTTTAAGATATTATTAGGTTTCTTTTCAATTCACTAGATAACCATAACATAGATAGGGTCACTGAGAAATACACAATCACAAGAGACACAACATTTATCCTGGGAAACCCTCATGGGGGAGAAAACCCAACACAATCTTCCTTAATATAGATAACCAATACAATGCCAAGAGAATAAACCAAACAATACAGAAATTCCTCTCCCAAGTAGTCAAGTCCTCTCTCTCTCTCTCTTCTTCTCCAACTGCAACTCCAAACTTGCGCTATGATGATCAAGTGAGTGAGTGAATAAATGAGGCACTGGCATTCTTTATTTATACAATATGGCAGGTATGAACATAAGTGTCTTTTCACTGGCAAGGCCGAATTCTTATTCTGGGTGGTTATAACCACCTTAATTTAATCCGGGGGCCAACTTCTCATTCTGCCTATTACAATTAGGGTTTGACCAATCCATAAAAGGGGATTTGGTCATTTACAATGCCTGGCATGATCAATCCACAAAAGGGGATTGATCTAATGAACAATACATCAATAATAAATATAATACTCTTTACAGTTACAATATTTCAACACTCCCCCTTAACAAGAAGGGTATTCTACAACAACATCAGGTGAGAGAGAGGGAAACATCATCAACAACATCTTGGAACACTGACTGACATATCTATAAATCATCGAAATTTTTTCTCATCATCAATATCATCATTCACAGCAGAGAGATGGAATGACATCATAATCTGCATCAACATGGATTAGTATAATACTAATACATCATCATCAATAACAACAACAACACATCACAAAGGTTGGAGCATCATCAACACCAACACTAGGCTGAGAGTCTTCAGCACGAGGATGACATCACAACATGAAGCTGGAAACATATCATCACAACACGAGGCTAGCACATCATCAACATGAAGCTGGCATCACAACACGAGGCTGGCACGTCATCACAACACAAGACTAGCATATCATCACAACATGAGGTTGGAAAGTCATCAGCACAAGTCTGGCATCACAACACTTAAGCTAGCACATCATTACAACACGAAGCTGGCACATCATCACAACACGAGGTTGGCATGTCATCATCACGAGGCTAGCATGTCATCATCACGAGGCTGGCATGTCATCAAAACGAGGTTGGCATCACAACACTTAAGCAGGCACATCAACACAACATGAGGCTGGAATATCATCAACATGAAGCTTGCATCACAACACTAGGATGGAAACACAACACTACTCCCCCTTTCGAGGAAGGTCCTTTTGGACTACACCAAGCTTATCTCGAAAATGCTCAAACTTTACACGAGATAGAGGCTTGGTCAACACATCAACAACCTGTTCATTCGTGCTAACATATTGGAGCTTTATGGCTCCTCGCTGCACCATATCACAAATGTAATGATATCAGATCTCTATGTCTCTTGACTTGTCATGGAATACAAGGTTCTCTGTCATCTTTATGCAGCTTTGGTTATCACATAGGATCAAGGTTGCTTCCATCTCTAGATTGAATAGACCCGTCAACAACTTCTGAAGCCATATGGCTTCACAACTGGCATAACATGAAGCAATGTATTCTACTTCCGCTGTGCTGAGATCAATGCTTGATTGCTTCCTACTCTACCATGAGATCATGGCTAACCCTAGACTGAAACAACATCCTGAAGTGTTCTTTCTGTTAGAGACACTTCCATCCCAATGTGAATTAGTATAACCACTCAGTATGAAGTCATGTTCTCCATCATAACTAAGACCATAATGTAATGTACCCTCAAGGTACCTCATCACATGTTTTGCAACAACTAGGTGAACATTTCTGTGTTCTACCAAAAACTGACTCAAGGTGTTCACAAAAAAACAAATATCTGGTCTGGTGTTTGCAGATACATCAATGATCCAATGATCTGTCTATACAGTGTGGCATCAATCAATTCTGATGAAGTGTCGACTAGGAGCTTCAAATTTGTTTCCATGGGTGTATTCATTGACTTGCACTCCAACATATCAAATCTCTCCAGGATTTCAACTGCATACTTCCCTTGGTTAAGAAAGATCCTCTCTGGGCTTTGCCATACCTCAAGACCTAAGAAATAGTGCATTAGGCCAAGGTATTTCATCTCAAATTCTACAATGAGCTTCTTCTTACATTCAATGATGAGATTTTCTTCTCCAGTTAAGAATAAGTCATCCACATCAACCAAAATATAACTGGCTCATCATTCATAACCTTGAAGTAAAGGTTAGAGTCATATTTACTCTTGGTAAAGCCTAAGCTCGTCAAAAAATTGTCAATCCTTCCATACCAAGCTCTGGGAGCTTGCTTTAATCCATACACAACCTTCTTCAACTTGCAGACATGAGTCTTCCTGTATTCAACTTCAAATCCTTGAGGTTGTTCTATATACACTTCTTCTTCAATGAGACCATTCAAGAAAGCTGTCTTTACGTCCATTTGGTGTAACTTCCACTTCATCTTAGCTCCAAGGGATATGATGGTTCCGATCGAAGTGTATCTAGCTACATGAGAAAATGTCTCTTCATAGTCAATGCCTTCCTTTTGAGAAAAGCCACGAGCAACAAACCTTGCTTTATATTTCTCAATATTTCCATCAACAACATGTTTTATTTTGAAAATCCATTTGGAAGATACCACATCCTTTCTCTTCAGTCTGGGAACTATTTCCCATACATCATTCTTTATTATGGATTGGTATTCTTCTGTCATGTAATCTTCCCATTCTTTCTTTTGAATGGATTCTTCAAAGCAGGTAGGCTCCTTCTTTAAGAGATCACACATCAAAGCCATATAACTGGAGAATGGCTTAGGTCTCTTCACTTGTCTCATGGTTCCTTCGGGGACACCATAATTTTCTCCATATTGAATAAGTTCCCTTGCCCAGGCTAGCTTTCTCTTATGGGAGATCATCATCTGGGAAGGTTCTTGAAAGTCTACTATGTCATGATCTTCTAGAATTTTCTCATTGGGGGAAGCTATGACTTCCCTCACTGGTTTTGCAACTCTTGGAGCTACAGGTTCCTCTTCATATACTTCTTCAAGCTTGCATATTTGTTGTTGGAAAAAATACCCTACGGACTAGCAAACTAGGGTCAGACTTGCATGCAGATATTGACCGCAAAGAAATGACTTTTTAACCTACCACCCAAAACTTAAACCCCTATTTCACGATACATGCATGGAAAGGAACTACTAACCTTTTTACTAATATTTGGTGTAGATCCTCCGTTGCGCTTTGCCCGCT
>JASDQU011442445.1:24480-37689 GCA_032191745.1 Picea mariana | reverse complement strand
TTATGTCAAGAACCTCTGCAAGTCATGTTGAAGACTAGTCACCAACCTCTGCAAGTCATGCTGGGAGCGCAAGTCATACTAGCATCAAGTCACCAACCTCAACAAGTCATGTTGGAGACCTTCACTCGGCCTTTTCTAGTCATGTTGGGGGAAACCCACCAACTACTGCATGTCATGTTGGGGGCATTGATACTATTGAGAAGCCTAGACGAATAGGACGTAAGCCTAAGTTCCATTGTAATATTTGTAAGGGAGATCACCTTACTTATATGTTCCCTAGCATTCCAGTGGTATAGAGACTATGGTCATTTTCTGATGGTTCTTCTAGTTCTGAGTCATCTTCGATTTCCCAACATCGTCTTAAACCAGTGGTTGATGAATTGATATCGTTGCTGCAATATTTGGTTGATCCCACTCTTCTTTTGGACAGTGTTGAGTCTACCAAAGTGATCTCCCTAGTGCAATATTGAGCCAATACCACTCTTCTTTGGAGACTGATGCATCTTTCAACTATTTCTTTAGCATTTATAGTTCCATACCTTTTGAACAAGAGGGCATTCCACTCTCTTCGAGTATGCTCCCTATAACTCTTAAGATGGATTCATTTGATTGGAATGATCTTCTTAAGCCTCGCCTTCCTTCTTCTACACCTTTCAAGATATTGTTTAGAGTTAATTCAATAGGCGTTTGTCATTGTATTGTAGATGAAGAAGCCTCTGTAGGTATTTTATCCTCCTTGGCTTGGAAATATTTGGGTTCTCTCGAGTTGTTGGATTTCAACAAAAGACCTAGTGAATGTTTGGGGATTCTTCCTTAGTTTCCTATCACTTTAGGTGGGAAGACTGTCTTAGTCGATATGTTAGTGGTGCCAGGCCCTTTAGACTTTAATACGCTTCTTGGGCATGATTATATTTATATGATGAATGTTGTGGTGTCTATTCTCTTTCGTGTGATGCATTTCCCTCACAACRGAAGCATTGTCACTATTGATCATATTTCATCTAAAAATCACCATCTTAATCTGACTTTAGCTCACTTTTCCCCTTTGTATGTTCCAACTGTTCGAGTAGGCTCTTCCCTGCCACAGGTAAATTATGCGACGTCTTATCCTCGATGTTCAATTTCTTCTRAGAAGGATCCTTTACAGTTATGTTTGTCTTCTCGAGGCAAGGTCTCGACAATTGATCAAGGGTTGTATTCAATGGGAGCGTCTAATCCTTTGCTTTACCCTTTTGGCCCGAGTAATATGGAGCTTCCTCTTGAGTTTGATCTTAATGTTTGTGAGACCTCGAGSCCTAGTATGTGTGAGCCTTCGAGTCCTGATTTCTTGGATGTTGAATTGCCTTTAGATGAGGCTATCCTTGAAGATATAATTATGGATCCTCGACCTCTTCCTGAACTAGAATATTTATGGGTTGTTTACCAAAGAATCCCTTGGCCTGAGCCCAGTAATGGGCTATACTTGGAGGAGTACTATGCATAAGTCATAAGGCTATGCGGTACTTTGTACATATTGTACTTTTAGGGTTTATTGTTTTCAAGTTTTGTATTACATACCACATGTTATTATCAAAGGTTTATATATTGGACTTATTAACTTCTAGATGAGTGTTGTTGGTCTTATATATGTTGGAGAATGGGGTGGAATTCAATAAGATACAAAGAACATAATGTTGCAGATAGAAGAGGAACAAAAAAATTTCGAAGAAGAGAGGTGGCATCTAAATACACCATTACAAAACTTAAGCACAACACACTATGATAATAACATCACAATGCATATTGCACATCTTGATTTGCATGATCATATGCAATATCAAATCACTTCATATCAATAATGACTCAAGGGATCTTCTTTTATATTCTCAAGATCCAAATGATTCCCACATAATTCAGAAGATATTGTTCACATACAACTACTGACGGTTAGAGTTGGTCCCACAAATTCTTCTTTGGCAAGTCCACTCGTCGGCACTGGACCCGACCAACTATCCTTCCAACTCATAGTTGAATATAGGTTTGGATGATCCATCGCCCGACTATCTAGTTGATTTTCCAACCAACAAGCATGTCAACTACTCGAATGAATGTGTCCAGATGTAGGTCGACCTCTCGACTGACTAAACCCAAAATATTTGTGATGAACCATCAATGCTTGATGTTCCAACAATATACATGACTTTGAAGAAGTTTTATTTGGTCCCCTTTCTCATGTTGATTCATTCTGACAAGTAATGATCTTGAAACTGGCATATAGGTTAGATTTTTCCCTTCATGCATTTTTGCATGATCTGTTTCATGTTTCATTTCACCTTATGATTGACCCCACTGAGTTACGACATGGATACTTCTTTGATGTTTCAAATTGTTGTAATTCATGTGGTAGAGACTACCGTTCATGGGTTCCCTAGTTAGAACATTTTTCCCAATTTGGCGCCCATGCTGAAATACTTTCATAGGCTTGGCAGCCCTGTTTAGTCCCACCATGACTTTGCGTTGAAGCCTCATATCTTCTTCTCAATATGTTTTTGTCCAATTCCTGTGGGGCTCCCTCATTTATGTATTGAGTTGTAATACTGCATCACATTTTTCTACTTGCGCTTTTGAACCTAATGTCAGCTTCTGCTTGTTGTTGTTTAGCCTCTTATGCATTCTCATCAGTTGCTAGCCTTGCAATATTTTCTTTTGCAACTTGACACCGATATCCCTGGAGGAAACATTCCCTCGAGTATCCATATCCTACACATTCTTCCTCACATTATGCTTAGGTATGTTCCTTGTGCTTGGAACTAGTTTTCTTGCCCACGACACTCGTTTCCTCCACTATATTATAACATTATTTTACTCTTTTTCATGCTTTCATAATATGAAAAAGACAAAAAAATGAAATAACAAAAAAAGAGTGTGGGAATGATTCTTCTATATATGTATTGGCAGTATTCGAATCGCCTATGAACAAAGCATAATTTTTTTATTCAAGTCTCAACAATTTGGGTTTAGTATGGCTTTAGGAAACTTATAAAGTTACATAGAGTTTTTACTCCTTTTACTGGTTACTCTTCCAGTCACTACAGAGAGTATGTCATTGCCTCCTCCATCACAAACTTATGTCAATGTTCATTTTCATTCTATGATGCCTAAGTCAAATAATCTGTCGTGTTTTTATGAAGCAGAAGTTTAACCTATGTCGGCCATTCTGCAGAATTCTTGGTTTTGCAAGTCGGCCTTCATGTGTGTCAAGTACATCTCATAATATAAAGTGTCTTTGTCCTATACTCATGCTAGGATGGAAGGTCCTCATTGAATTCATGTCGACAGGTTAAGCTCTTATTGACTATGACAAATTGCTTTTAGATTTTATCCTATAGTTTCACCCTGGACCTATTTACATCATTGATAGGTAACCTTGCGCTCAGCATATGACATTCCATCATTGGTCATTTAATGAGTGGTTTCCCTTGTGTTCGACGGAAAGAGGAAGTGTCCCACGTGAAGATTTTGGCTTCGCTCTCTTCAATGCAGATCGAAAAAAGCTCGCGCATGGATGGCTTCACCGTTGAATTTTTCAAATCCTTCTTCGACTTGATCAAGGATGAGATACTATTGATTATAAAGGAATCTCAAAGCAGTGGCAAAGTGATCAAGTCCTTTAACTCAAACTTCTTATGCCTAATCCCTAAAAATCAAGATGGGGAGTATTTCGATGATTACAAAACCATTTCTTGTTGTAATGTGGTCTTCAAGATAATCTCCAAAATCATTGTGATGCGGTTGAATCCTATTTTGACATAAATTATTAGGGAGAACAATTTGGATTTCTTCATAATCGTCAAATCCACAACGCAATAGCCATTGCATAAGAGGTCCTTCACTCAGTAAAAAGGAAAAATCTGAAAGTAGTCATTCTAACGTTGGACCTATCAAAAGCTTATGACTGAGTAGAATGGAATTTCCTTTGATTAGTTCTAATCCAGATGGGAATGAGTCTGAAAATGGTGAATTGAATTATGGAGTGCCGCCAAAATCCATCCTTTGTCGTCCTTATCTACGGATCCCTATCTCAATTATTTAAAGCATCTCGGCGACTTCAACATGGATTCCCCTTATCCCCTTTTATCTTTTTAATCATTATGGAAGCATTAAGTAAACTGATGGAAGAAGCACGATACTCTGGTCTACTAAGAGGAGTGATGGTGTTGGAAAGGGAGGCGATATCCCATTTACTTTTTGTCGACGAAATTTTATGTAGTGTACGGGGGTCCCTACGATATTTGAGGGCACTAAATAATGTACTAGACATCTTTTGCATAGAAACAAGAATGATTTTCAACATGGGAAAATCATGCTTGATTATAAACAATTATTTGACCAAGAAATTATGCATTTTAGGGAACATCATTCTGGCACCCAAAAAGAATATGGAAGAAAGGTTTAAATATATGGGCTTCTTTTTGAAACTTGATTTTTAAATACGTGTGGACTGGGGATGGCTTATAAGAAATATAGAAGTCAGGGTCTCAGTCTGGGTCAACAAGATACTCTCAAGAGGGGGTAGACTTGTCCTACTAAAGGTAGTACCGGAAAGCATCCCAGTCTACTGGAAATCAATTGTTGTTATTCCCAAAGGTATCTTAAGCAAGATCTGAAAGTTAAGCTTCCAATATCTTTGGTCGAGACAAAATAAAACAAGAAGGATCGCACTAGCCAAGTGGTCAATTTTATCTCATCCAAAAGAGCTAGGGGATGGGGCCTCAAGGAAATTACTTCCTTTGCCAAGGCCCTGGCGGGGAGAAATATTTGGAGGATGACCTAGGGAAATTCTATTTGGTATCAGGTTATGAGTTCCAAATACTTTTCCAACCTATCAGTGGTTGACCAGTTTCAAGTCTCATTGAAATCATCTAAGGGATCTATTGTTTGGAAGGCGTTGGAAAAATCCTTTCCGTTGGTAGGAGCCTGGACCACCTGGAAAGTTGTAAATGGGAAGAGCATAATATTGGGAGAAGATCCATGGCTATGCACAGGGAACTCCATTATTTTTCAAATTCTTTAATATGTATCTTGAGAGATAGGGATATTCGAGTTCTAGCAAACACGTCACATGTTTCTCGTGGGTCAGAGAATAGAGTGGATGGATTTATGTTGTGGCCCTAGGCCAGGAAAGAAACCTAGCCGAGGAATGGGATGGATACATAGGTAAACTCTATGAAAATTTCATCTCTCTATAATAAAAATCTGACGACTCCCTGACTTGTCCAAAAACTAGAAAAATGGAACCTTTACGAAAAACTAGGCATGAGGGAATATTTGAAGGACCCAAGAAGTGGTGGTGGGATTTGAATTGGAAAATCAAAGAACCACCAAGATGAAAAATTACTATGTGGATTTCCCTTAACAATAATCTCTTGATGTGGGACAATATTTTAAAAAGGGGCTAGTGTGGGCCCAACTGGTGTTCTTTATGTAAAACTGATTTGAAATCTATCACTCACTTTTTTCATTTTTTTTCCTTGTGAAGTCCAGGTGATGAAGCAGGTAAAGGAAAATATGAAATCCAAATCTTCCTGAAATAAGGACAACTTGGAGGATTGATTTGAGGAATGGGTCCAGGATAAATCGTTTAATCTTTATGCAGGTCTCCCCAGTTTACTTGTCTCCAACATATGGTGGGCCTTGAACAATTTCATTTTTAAAGAAAAGCTAGTCTCGCCATAAGTCATAGCAGCCATCACCCTAAACCACGCAGCGGAGTTTAAAGACTCCCCAAAGGAGAAAAATACATGGGTATCGGTAATTCCCTCTATTGATTATGAGGTGCCATGGGGATTTTTTGACAGAGCAAGTCAAGGTCATCCCCCTTTATGTGGAGTCGGAGTAGTATTGTACATCTCTCACAATCATTGCTTGTACATCATAGATGCTCCAGGAGAAGGACCAACAACAAAGCCAAATTTATAGCTCTTTGGACCCTTTTAGAAACAACAAAAAGGAAGGATGTGAGGAAACTTCAGATTATGGGAGATTCAAAATTAGTCATTGACTGGGAAAGACAGGAAAACGCAGCTCAAGAAATCATACTAGCTCCAATCATGAGAGATATCAAGCTATCTTTCCAGTCTTTTGAATGGTTTTCCTTTCATCACATCTTATGAGAAATAAATGTCAAAGTGTATGAGCTATAAAAAGAGTCCCTTTCCCTACGTGTGGGGGAAATGGGTTTTTATGAATTCATCTTGGAGAAGAAATGGAAGAAATGGAAATTAGACTGTAAATCCTTATCTTTATAGCTTCTTTTTTGATGGAATGTTTTGTAAATGGCTATGTATAGGCAAGTATGGAGGTTGTTGGAACCTTTTTTTTGGTATATGGATATGTATAGACGGGTAAGGAGGCTGACTAAACCAGGATAGTGCCCGAGGGGTTGTTTGCAAAGACACTAAAAATGGTCTATATAAGGATGACAGTCTAGATTGTAACAAGTATGTTTCTTTTTAGTAAATAAAATCGTGATTATAAACCCCGACTATATAGCATAACTCAAAGATAAAAATAAAAATAAACAATTTGATAACTCCACGGTAATCCTTATCAAACAAAATTTTGATTTGATTTCTTTTCTTTTTTATTCAAATAATGCAAACGTCATATACCCCTTCAAACTATACCATAAAATTTGATGGGTCTGCACTATATCATACATGAACTTGGGTTATTTTGTCAAAAAACAAATATGTGATGCTCGCAGAGTGATATAACACTTACCAAAGATCAAAATACAAAATTTAGTAACTATGTCAATCGCCCGCCATGGTTTTATACTATATAACAACTTTTTTTCGAATGGTCGTCGACTTGGTGGAGGAATAGTAAAGTTGTCGCTCTTGGTGGCTATTGGTGGTGGTGGGCGACGGTTTCAATGTGCAGGACGACGGGATTCCACCGCTCATAGCGGAAATTGGGCGGAGGTTTGAGAAAATG
Source organism: Picea mariana (assembly GCA_032191745.1). NCBI lineage: Eukaryota > Viridiplantae > Streptophyta > Pinopsida > Pinales > Pinaceae > Picea > Picea mariana. The sequence continues at coordinate 30,711 of JASDQU011442445.1, read as the reverse complement.
GTCGATGAAAAGGAGGGGCTGCGACCCATAAAAAAAATTATGTGGTGATTTTTTGTATTGGAAATGGGGGGTGAGGTTGTGGGTTCGACCCCCTCCTCAACGAAGCTATATATTTACCAAAAACAAACACATAAGTCAACACTTTCAGTGTGTTTTTTTTGTTTTTTTAGAGGGTCGAGGGGTTTTTGGGTTTTGTCTTTGGAATTTATTTATTTTTGGTTTTGTCTTTGGAATTTATTTATTTTTGGTTTTGTTATATGGAGGAAGGAGAGAGGAGAAAGAGGTCGTGGGTTCCAAACCCACCCCCTTCACTCTTAATCACAAACTCATCCCTCTTATGAGCCAAAAAACCATACACATGCAAATCAAACCGATGTAATTGGATGGAATACATTCCAACCTCCCTTGAACTCAAACCAACATCAGCCTAGAGTTATTTTTAAAAGAGGGCTTGAGATTTGGGTCTAGTTCCCAAGAGGGGTTCAAATCCTCTCACTCTTGCAATTTTTTCACTAACAAAAACTACTCAAGCATCCACAAATCTAAACTAACACTCAACCATACACTAAAAACCAACTAGGGAACATCATAATTTCTCATAATAATAATTATTTAGATTTTGAACCAATTCAAACAATGGCATACAATCCAACACATACTTAGGGAAAATCCATCATACCAGCAAAAAAGACATCTCTGAGCAACCCAAGCCAATTGTTTAAATAGGAAATGGACATGGGGTACCTTCTCTCTATGGTTTAATGGAAGAATGTATGGTATTTAACCTTTGAATCCCTTTGTTTACCTTAACCCAGAGTTAGAACTAGGGCTCTCTCCCCCTCCAACGAACCTATCAAATGAGCCTAAGAAAGAGGGGGCAAGGGCTTTGTATTTTCCCAAAATATTTTATTTTTCCTTTTTTCAATTTTTTCCATGGGATGGGGTGCATGGCATGCCCATGCGATCCTCTTTTTTTTTGAAATGTGTGCCAAGTACACCCTTTGACTTTGACTCCCACTAATGGAGACCGAAAATGAGGTCAGATGGGACGAAGTTGAAATATGACTTGAGACACACTATTGGAAAGGTCTCGACAATCCTGTCGAGATTGCATTGTTGTCAATCTAATATTTTTCCACCTAGACCCTTAATTTTAGCCAGGACGATCTACTCTCTAAAACCTTTATTTCCCAGTGGGGCCCACAAAATGCCCAAACTTGCATAATATGCAATAACGTCATACAATATCCAATCAAAGAAAATAAAGTATCAACGGAAAGGTCTCGTCGAGTACTTCAACAAAATGCATGAAATTATGAGGTGAAGTTCTTAAGTGCTTCTTTCACTGACCTAAACCTCTGCCATGTAAGTTGGTTAAACCATCATGCCTCAACCAGTTAAGGGATTTTTGATAGCTCTAACTAGGTCATACGATGTTAGAATGTGGCACCGTTGGAAAGGTATCTGAGTCCAATATAGCATGGAAATTTTTATTTTTTGATTCTAATCCTATCAATAGTAATTTTTTAACTATGAGCCATTGTTACCAAAACGGCCTTTGAAACTAGTCATGAAATTTCGAAGGCTCGTTCTCAACAACCGGGGGTCAAAACCAGTCATATGATATACCATTAGAAAGGTATCGCACTTCCTTATATAACAGCTAGACCTGATTTTCCTTTTGATCTAGATATCAAGCATAAATTGATAAGGAAATCACAGCTATGAATTTTGGCCATTTAGGAGGCATGCAATTTGTGTCTTTCATAAACTAGTCATACAAACTCATAATCAAGCAAATGATAGCTCATAGGAAATATTATCTTGATCCTTGCAGGGTACAACCATTGGATTTTTAATAAAATGAACAAAAATCATCTTATATTCTATGAAATATCATGTTTATATGGGACTCACCCAGTGACCAACGAAAGGGGCCAACATTAAATGTTTTGCAAATTGAGTCCTCAGCTCATGAAATATGAATTGAGAAGCCTTGACATAGGGAATTATGATATGTGAGGGTTTCAAAACTCAAAAATAATACCAGGATAGCCTCCCCTAGGGGAAAAATTTTATGGGTCCACAACAAGTCGATCAAGGCCAAATTAGGCATGCTTGGGTGTCGACAAGAATAATATCGATGACTATTATGAAGATATCCAATAGGTGATAATAAGCTAGGGATCATAGTAACTCTAAAATCCATTTATCCCTACTAACTCTCTTATTGATAATTGAGACATTAACCAAACTGAAATTTGAAACCTGCAACTAACCTGAACTAGGATTGTAGTATACCTAGGGGTAATGGGGGGTCGAAGGGCCCATAGTGATCATAGTGGAGGTCATTCAATGTAAGGTGGAGTAGGTCCAATATATTATTAAATAAGGCCCATTATGGTAGTTATATTTATTGAATATATGTAATAAACACCATCATTAATAAGTAAGGCCTACTATAGTAGTGTGAACACAATAAATGTGAAAAGGCCTACTAGAAAGTTTTTTTTCTAGAATGTTCTTGGGTGGTAGGTAGTATTATATAAAGGGGTGTAAACAATGTAATGAACATGGTTTATGAGTATTGTATTTGGACTGTAGCTCAATAGGAGGTTGCCTCCTCGAAGAGGCAAGTGAATAGGAGTGGATCCTTTCCTTAAAATGATCAATTGTAAGGTGTTTCCCTAACTTAAGGATTTTGGAATTAATAAAGAGCATTTATATCTTATTGGATATCTTGTGTGGTGATTTTATGTTCATATCTTTGGTACTTAACAATTGGTATGAGAGCACTTTCTTCGACTGAGAAAATGGACAAATGTTTTTTTCTATTTTGCAAGTTTTCAAACAAAGAAGAAAAAGAAGGTCGCAACGCTCAGGTCGATTCATGTATATTTTTTAATATAATTTGGAGAAAATGGTTGTAAATTTGAATTCCTCTCAAAAAAAAAAATCAAAGCTCGAGAGGTCAAGATATTGTTGATTTAAAATCAACAAATTTTTAGGGTTTTTCCGAGGATGTCTAAGCAATTTGCAAGTTTCTGTAGCAATTAGTGCATAATTTTCCCAAAAAAAATTGTAGATCTGAGTTCTTCTCGTAGAATCGACCAATTTAAAAAAAAAAAAACATCGTCCAAATTCAAGATCCGGAAGTGAAGATATCGTTGATTTAAAATCAACAATTTTCAGGGTTTTTTGGTGACGACCTTGACACTGCATAGCTCATAATTTTTTACAGCGTGCTCAGATTGTTGTCAGATCAATGCCATTGGATAGAGGATTTTCAAAGATTTCTTTTGGTATATTATATGTGGTGCTTCCAATGGATATGTCATGCACTACAATCTCTAACAAATTTTACTCTCAAATCCTCCGAGATATTTTGAGCATAAAAACAAATTTTCAAAATGTTCAAGAGACCATAGCTAAAATCCATGAGAGATATATTATGAAGATCATCACAGAAGAATATAATCAAGAAATATATGCTCGGTATGATTTCGAGGTTGATTGTGATGATTGGTATATGGATTGTTGTCATTTTTGGGATGAAAACCACTTTCATATTCTTTATGATGAGTCTACTCCACCTTATGTAGAGAGCATCAATCCGAAGCCAATTATGACTACAAGTGTTTAGTCTACATATTCTACAATGGTATTCTTCATTCCATATTCAGTCTCAACCCTTTACAACTATGTGGATGATCTTTTTATCTATCGCCATGTCATTGGTGGGTATTTTGACCGTATTAATTGGTCATTCATGGAGCTCATGATTCATTAGTTGGGTGTCATATTCAACACTTTTACATGGGACCTTGGCTTATAGTAAATCTTGGACTACTTCAACATGATGGCTAGCACTTCTACATGAGACCCTGATTCTCTATCCTACTTCAGCATTACGGTCCACACTCATCCATGGGACCCTAGTATATGGTTGTACTTCCTCACAACAAGTGTTGAGGACAACGCTTTTCTGAGGGGGGTGGAATGTAGTATACCTAAGGGTAATGGGGGGTCGAAGGGCCCATCGTGATAATAGTGGAGTCCATTCAATGTAAGGTGGACTAGGTCCACTATATTATTAAATAAGACCCACTGTGGTAGTTAGATTTATTGAATATATATAATAAATACCATCATTAGTAAATAAGGCTTATTGTCGTAGTGTGAACACAATAAATGTGAGAATGTTTACTAGAAGGTTCCAACTACTAGAAGGTTATCTTTCTAGAATGTTCTAGGTAGTAGGTAATATTGTATAAATGGGTGTAAACAATGTAATGATCATGGTTGATGAGTATTGTATTTGGAGCGTAACTCAATAGGAGGTTTCCCCCTTGAGGAGGCAAGTGAAGAGCAGTGGATCTTTTCCTTGAAAGGATCAATTGTAAGGTGTTGTCGTACCTTAAGGGTTTTGGTAGTAATAAAGAGTAAAGAATTTATATCTTATTGGATATCTTGTGTGGTGATTTTATATTCAAATCTTTGGTACTTAACAGAGACCAAGTGNAGTGGATCTTTTCCTTGAAAGGATCAATTGTAAGGTGTTGTCGTACCTTAAGGGTTTTGGTAGTAATAAAGAGTAAAGAATTTATATCTTATTGGATATCTTGTGTGGTGATTTTATATTGAAATCTTTGGTACTTAACAGAGACCAAGTGACTTAAAATCAACCACCAATACTCTTCTAGTGCCTAATAAGTCACTATGTACTCAAATGAACCTCTGAAAGTAATCTCCTAATACTCTTTAATGGGAAAGGGTCATAGTAACTATGACTCCTACCATTGTCTTTGAATGGAACTAAAGTTTGATTGGTTGCTCAGAGCAACCCTCCTACTAGCTCGAGAATCTATAGAATAAAGAAACATCATGTTGATCCCAAAGTAGATTTTTGGGTCAACAGTGTTTACTTAACCTCCACAACATGTTTTCATTTACTTAACTTGCACAAGAAGCCTGTGTTGATTGCTAATTTTAGTTTTAGTTTAATTGGGTGTGTAACAGTGTTGGTTAAGTATACAAAAACATAAATGATGTTATACATGTGGGCTCAATGCTCACAATGAAATATATTCTCGTCTAAGTGTTCATCTTTCGATCCTCCTACTATCTATAACAATTGGTGTTCATCTTTCGATCCTCCTACTATCTATAACAATTGTAGTCACCCTTCTTAAACTTAGACACGCCATCGCCAACTTCCACCACCACTCCCAACATATCACATCATGGCACAACCTTCATAACATTATATATATATAAATAAATAATTGTGAGAGGATTAATGTATGTATCTCAATACCGGAAAATCAAAATCCTTGTTCCTGAGTAAGCCATCCCATCTCTTAGTAGACGGGACTTTAACTAAAAGATGGTTTGGTTCAATCTCTGGCACCAAGAATTCCCCCAATTACAAGATGTCTACGGATTCATATTTGTTGTAGAACCACATCCTCTGCATTTTACTCATGCCTTATTTCTTCTTGCTATACCTAGGAATCTAAATTTCCAAATATTGTGGTGGTTATTTGTAGACTAAGTTTTTGGTCGATTTTTCTATAAAGGGGGTTGGCAACTTGGGCAGACTAGATCATTCCATACTCAGTGCTACTCTCCATTGAAATTTCACATCAATGTGTAGAATGCAATACATTGGCGTTCATTAGCAGCTCTACAGAGTTTCTACTAGGAACTAAAGGTGAGGCAGGTGGAATCATAATATTTTTAAAATTTAATTGCAACCATGAAATTGGAATCATGGTATTTTTAGAAATCAATTGAAACTATGAAATTGGAAGGCTAAGTGAAATCATGATGTTTTTAAAAATTAACAGAAACCATTACATTTTCAAATTTTGTAATCTTCATACTCTTAAAAATTAATTGAAACCACAACATTTTCAAATTTCAGAATCATGATATTTTTTTAAATTAATTGACACCTTGACATTTTCAAAATTTGGAAACACGTTTTTTTCCAGTGCAGGAGAAAAATGCTCTCTCTCATGTGCTCCAAACAGTGAAAGATTAGAACTTATCAATTGTTTAGACTATCATAAATTGAAACCAAAGTTGGTATGTCTTTATTACAAGATCTCATATATGCTATCACTTATACCAAATGGTAAATGTCCTGTGAGTTTTTAAAGATCTTTGAAAGTTTAGTTTTTTGGTAATTAAAAGTAATTTAAGAAATTACTCTAAATTCAAAAAAGA
>JASDQU011442444.1:9112-23442 GCA_032191745.1 Picea mariana | reverse complement strand
TACATGTACTTCCTTCTTCAATTCACTTTGTCATCTTCAAAAATTCATTTCTCCTCAACCATGAGGATCCACGTGATGTGCCACATACCACCAGAAAAAAAATGATGTATACTATCCATTCATAGGTGTTGTATATGCATGTGCATTGTCCTTCATGTCCAAATACCTTTATCAATCTTGTGGTCCAAAACCCATGACTAGGGTTGACATCAATGACAACAACCAATCTTCCAACAATTACATGCAGACCCAAAGTGAGCCTAATATTAGAGAGAGTTAATTGGATTAGAGGGAGAATTACAGAAGGAGTTTCTCCTCAGTTCAGGTGGGAGAGAGATGTCTCCCAAGACTGACAGACAAGTGTCATGAGTCTAAGGTGAAGTTTGTATACTTCAAAGACAAGAGTGGCATGTTGCAGAATGTCTCCCTTGTTGAGAGGGAGTGTTGATGTTTAGACAACATTGGGAAGACATTCTCTAAGGATAATAATTAATAATATAACTATTATTGATTATTGAATATCATATATAATAAATACATAATAATAATAAATAGTTATTGATTATTCAAGGGACGCATCCTTTCATGGATGGTCACCTTATGTTCCATATATATGGAACAGTCATTATTGTAATAATATATCGAATATCTCTCATATATCTCTTATATGAAGAACACCAACATTGAAAAGGTCCATGGTGGAAGTGTCATGGTGGTATAAGGAAAGGCTCATATAATGGATTTTGATGAATCAATGGTTGAGATCGCATTTGATTTTTAGATCAATGACCTAGATTCATCTTAGATTCTAAGATTTTTGAAGTTCAATGAAATCTTACAAAGTTGGTTCATCAAAGGAAATCGATGATCACCAATTATGTTTATGGAATCAACATCCCATATCGTATTCGATTTAGGGATCAACGATCGAGATTCATCTACAAACTTTGGAAAAGTATGGTGAATCGACGATTGAGATCACTTTTATTTAGAGATCGATGGCATAGATTCATCCTAGATTTGGTCAAAAACTTCTAATTTTTTAGAGTTTGTAAGGTTTAATAAAAGTATAAACAAAAACTAGAAAAAATCATTGATCGTCGATGGAATTTTCATAGTTTGGATAAATTAGGTGAATTCTGAATGAAACTTAGAAGAAAAATGCAGATCGTCGATGGAATTTTCAGAGTTCGATGACTTTTAGTGAAGTACAAATGAAACATAGAAGAAAATCGTTGATTGTCGATGGAATTTTTAGAGTTTGGAAAATCTTAGCAAAGTCTGAATGAAAATTAAAAGAAAATTCCTGATCATTAATGGAATTTTTGGAGTTCGATGAAGTCCGAATGAAATTTAGAATGGAAATATCAAAATATTTGATCAAAGAATGATAATCAATATCACTTTGATTTTGATATCGAAGACCCAGATTCATCCTAGATATGGTCCAAAAACTTATAATTTTTTAGGGTTCAATAGAATCTTATGAAGAAGTGACTTTCTAGGAAATTATCGATTGTCGTTGCAAAGGAAATTGTTGATTGATAATACAGAAAAATAATCTTATCTCTGATGAAGGGAAAGGAGGATGATGACATGGAAAAATCAGGGGATGAAAGGTATGCATCAACAACCACATGCCATGCCATGTCATCCAAGTTGCCACATCAACGAAATTGACAATTTGTAGTCTGGAGCCAAAAACTTGTTTTGGACATAACCTGATTGTTTCAATTCAGAATCAAATAAAATTTTAGTGGTAGGTCATGTAAGGTACTAGATATATTATAATAAACAGAAACATAAATATTGCAGCAAATACCAATAGAACAAAAAAAATATAGAGAATCACAACACCAAAAATGATACCTATTGATAGAAATCCAAGTTCACTTGCCACTTCGATGGGGAAACCTCCAACAGAGAAAATATATATTACAATAATTCCCAATACATGACTTTATCATGACTTCTACTCCTATTTATACGAATTATGTCTTCTAAAGAACATTATAGAGGAAGATATTTCTAGAAGCAGAATCTTCTATTAAGTCTTCTTACATTACAATTATTCACATTATCAAATAGGCCTTATTAACTAATGTCGGTTTTTATTACATAGAAAATATTATTCTACCTACGTGAGGGGTTAGGGAGGTTGAGTATCTAACATCCCATCCCCCTTGAAAATAAACCTTTTCCTCAAGGCTTGATATGATGAAGTTGTTATAGAATGGTATTTGGTTCCCAAATGGCATCTTCTGAAGTTGTATCTTTCCATTGAACTAACACTTCTTTGATGGCACACTAACAGAGATGACACTCTCGCTGGTCCAAGACTGCTTGTGGCTACAACCAAATGGAACCTTCTCTAGTTTAAGTTTGGCACTTAGTTCCAATCACTTTCCTTAAGAATGAGACATGAAAAACAAGATGGAGTTTAGAATGATTCGGCAAAGCTAGTTGATAGGCCATGATACCCACTCATTTAAGAATTGTATAAGGGGACCATAAAATTTGGGGGAAAGTTTCTAACAATGTTCAACTTGGACTGAAGTATGATTATAAGGTTGAAAATGAAGAAACACCTCGTCCCCTTCAATGAATTGACATTCATAATGACCCTGATCTACTTGCTACATCATGCGATTATGAGGCATGACAAAATTTTCTTTGAGGGTATGGAGAATGGCCACTTTGACTATAAGATTTTTTTCAACATGTTGAACCTTGGAGACATCTGGCATGTATGAGAGAATCGATGGTGGATTTTTCCCATAGATTGCTTCAAAAGGAGCCATGCAAGTGGCAGTATGGTAAGATGTGTTGTACCACCATTCAACTAGGGGTAACCACTGAGCCCATTGATGTTTTCTGTCATATGAAAAAACCTACAAATATGTTTCCGAGGATTGTTGAAAAATTTAGTTTGTCCATCGGTATAGGGATGATAGGTGGTGATGATATGCAATTGTGTTCCCTGAAGCCTGAACAATTCTTTCCAAAAATTGATGGTGAAATTTGTATCTCAGTTAGAGACAATAGAATGAGGCATGCCATGGATTTTGAATATATTATCCATAAAATTTTGAGCCACTATGGATGCAGTGAATGGGTGTTAAAGAGAAAAAAAATGAAAATATTTGGAAAGACGATCTACTACCACCATGATGACTAACTTATTGCTCAATTTAGGTAAGCCAACAATCAAATCCATAGAAATATCCCTCCAAATAGTAGGGGAAATTGGGAGCGGTTGGAGTGTGCCTAGAGCTTTGACTGTTTCTCCCTTATTGTATTGAAAATTATCACATTCAACCACAAAGGTGAAAATGTCATGTTTCATACCATCCTAGAAAAAAACAAATGTTTTAACCATTCATAGGTTTTGGTAAACTTTGAATGCCCAACTATGGGTGAAGCATGCAACTCAAATAACACCATGGATTTAAGGTTCAATCATTTGATTAAATACATGCAACCTTTATAGCGAAGCTCTTCATTGTGCCAAGAGTACCCTAGATAAGCTTGAGGAACATGTTACAATTTTTGGATCAAGCTAGAAAATTTGGGGTCTTACAACAATTCTTGACGAACATCTTGAAGTTGATATGCTACAATGAATGAGAGGGAAAAGAGGGACCACTCTTATCTGTATTTCGTTGAAAGAGAATTAGAAACCAAATTTTATTTTCCCTTCTTGTAGATGATCTTATAATCATATTCAAACAGCTTGGTCACCCATTATTTTTTCTTCAGAGGTGAAATTATTTGTTCTAAAAAATCCTCGAGGCTACGATGATCAATTTTAATTTGGAAGCGTTGACCCAATAGATAAGGAAATCATAGATCCACTGCATGGATAATAACAAACATTTTGTTTTCATAGGTTGATTGGCCCAAATGTTGTTATGAGAGATGTTTTCTAGTGAAATCCAAAGGTCTACCATCTTGCAAGAGGACTACCCCAATGCCTTTCCCTGATGCATCACATTCTAGGACAAAAGTATTGGTGAAGTCGACTAGTGCCAAGATATGGTTGTGCACATAGCATCCTTCAAGGCTTGGAAGGATTGATTAGCTTCTAGATTCCAATTGAAAGCATTATTTTTAAGGAGAGAAGTGAGAGGAGCTGCAATGTTTCCATAATTTCGAACAAACTTATGATAATATCCCGTTAAATGTAAGAAACCACTCCATATTTTAATAGTTTTAGGGAAATTCCAATCCTTCGTAGCTTCAATTTTCTTAGGATCCACCCATACACCATACTTTCCTACAAGATGACCTAGGTACTCAACTTTAGAGGTGCTAAAAGCAAATTTAGATTGTTTGAGAAAACATTTTTGCTTAGAAAATAGATGGAGAACTTGATCCACATGGGCAACATGGGCTTCCCAAGTTTTACTATAGATGAGAATATCATCAAAGAAAACTAAGACAAAATGATAGAGGAAAGGATGGAAGACATGATTCATGAGACTTTGAAAAGTGGAGGGGGAATTACATAGGTCAAAGGGAATAACCAATAACTCAGAGTGACCCTCATGAGTTTTGAAGGAATTATTTGGGATGTCTTCCTCTTTCATGCATATATGGTGGTAGCCATCATGGAGATCAAGTTTTGTAAAGTATTGGGAACCACTCAATTAATCTAAAAGGTCATCAATGATAGGAATGATAAATTTTTCTTTGATTGTGAGTTTGTTGAGAGCATGAAAATCAGGACACATATGCCAAGTGACTTATTTCTTGAGTACCATGACTACTGGAGAATAATAGGGGCTAGTACTAGGATGGATAAAACCTAATTCTAGCAATTCTTGAACATTTTTCTCAATTTCATTTTTTTGGGAAAAGAGATGATGATAAAGGGAAACATTGGGAGGAAGACTACCAAGTGCTAGAGGAATGGAATAATCATAGGCACCATAGGAAGGGGGGAGTACATGGGGAGTGTTGAATATATCTTGGTGTCGAGAGAGTATATATTAGAGGTCAGGGTGCAGAGACGGTGTCTCAATGGTGTGAATGGAATGGAGTTTGGAAATAATTCTAGAATGAAATTTTTTGAGTAGATTTTCTATTCGGTGGGAACTAATGATCTTAGGTGAACCTGTCATGATGCCCTAGAATTTATACTATTTCCCCTCCTATTGGAATTTCATGGTTAGGTCCTTAAAGTCCATGAGGATGGGGTTGAGAGTGCGTAACCATTCAACACTAAGAAAAATTTCACAACCACCCATGTCAATAAAAAACATATGAGATTTTAGGTGGTACTGACCAATTTGTAGGTGCACATTTTCACAACACCTGCCACATTTCATGGAACCACCATTGGTGATCATGATTTCAAAATTTTTGACCTCACAGATATACCAATTGATTTTCTGGGTAAATGTGATGATGAATACAATTATGTGTGTTTCCACTAACAACGAGGATTATGAATTTCTTGTGCTTAATGTAGCCAATTATCTTGAGGTATTAGGGAGCAAAGAATCCAATGAGGGATGTAGCAAAATCAACGATTCAAATTCTAGTGGATCAGAGGGAAGAGTAGTATCATCTGTTGGGGGTATTTCTTCCACTAGGGAAACTTCAACCTCCTTGTCAGCAACATCCTATGAAATGGCCACAAAAATATTATCTCTCTTACACTTGTGCCCCATAAAATATTTTTCATCACAATTATAGAAAAGACCCTTCAGTTGGCATTCAACCATTCCTTCTTGAGTTAATTTATGGATGTTGAGAGGAGTTTCATGAGGGGAAGGATTGGTAGGTCGAGCACGAGGAAGAAAATAATATTTTTGGTTATGGGAAAATACAACATATTGTACTTCCTTGGCATGTTAAGTAGCTTCCAACGAAGTCCGAGAGTGAGCCATGAGGACCTGGGATTGGATTTCATCATTTAGGCCACTGATAAATAATTCTCAGAAGAAGGCATCAGACATGCCCTCCATTCTGAAATCCAAGTGCTCAAATGAAACAATAAAGTCTTCCACAATGTCATATTGTTTCAACTTGGTAAACCATCCCAGATTGTGTGTGTTGGTGTCAAAGTGTTCATAAAGTTTGACCAGAAAGTCTTTCCAAGAAGCAGACCCTTGGCATGATTTTTTTCACCATTTCCACCATTTTTAGCATTCAGGATCTAGATAGAGGACACCATAACGAATTTTGGACAACTCATCAATGATGCCATGAAAGGAGAAGTAATTTCCCATTTGAGTGACCCAATCAATGGGATCCAAGCGATCAAATTTGTTCACCTCCACTATGGGAAGATGCAGATCACGATGAAGGGGGTTGGATTGAAAATTTTCGGAATTGGAGGAAGCAACATATTCTAGGTTAGAAGGTTTTTCAAATGAGATAAGGTCTCTAGGAAAATTCATTAATGTCATGATCTTGGCAACAAAATATTCAAGTTGGTTGTCGACGTGGGAATTGATGCCCTACTTCATGTATTGTTTCATGTCTTCCATTTTGGAATCTATGGTGGAATGCATGGAGGATTTGATGGTGGAAATGTTGGCATTGATGTCCTTCATTTTCTTCTGGTTCATGGAGAGTTCAACTGGCAAGGAATTGAGGTAGGTTTCAATGTCTTGGTTATGAGAAATGGCTGGAAACACAAGAATGGGGTAGGTGGGTCTGCACAAAAATGTGGTTACTGATGAAGGGTACCACTAAAATCAATCAAATGAGAGGAATATAGTGGAATAGGTGGGGAATAAGGGATTCAGAAAGGGTGGGTGGGTCCACATAAAATAAGGCATACACGTGAGGGATACCACTATGATCAGGGTGAAGAGAGGAATCCAATGGGATATGTACCAAATAAGGGTGTCGGTGGGACAACTATATACATATAAAATTTTTTGGAGTTATACTCTGGCCTGAAGAATATTGTAGTAATGAAATACCTAAACAGTTAACACTGACAATTGTGTAGGAACTTCACAACCAAGATGCAGGAGGCAAGGTTGTGCAACCAAAAACTCCTTTTCCATTATGTTTTATTCCCAAGGGTTAGGGTTTTAAAGGGTCCTATAGATAAGGGTTTTCACCTGGGATATAACTCTATGATATATGTGTCGGGTCGAAGAATAGTACTCGACCCAATATATTGGGGAACCAACTAAGGAGGCTCGATCGTACCATTAGCTACCCGATTACCCAGGTACTAGAGAGTATTTTACCAAGTGTTGTTTTTAGTGTCACTATAGAAGTTAGGCAGTTGATCAAATGATCTAGAGATGGTTTTAGGAGACCTATGTGACTCTCTATGTACCTGATGGTATGTGAGAGTGATGATTGTGTACAGATTTTGGTTGATGTGGTACTACTCGAAGGGGTGCCAACAAGGGTTACAGAGGTTTCCAACAAGGTGAAAATTTTGTTTCAGGTAACCCCGTGAATTTGTCTACATTTACTATTTGTTGTCTTCCCCAACCATATTTTTACCCGTTGAACAACATATCTCTAGGATTTAAAGACACCTACAGTACACGTCTCTACCCTGAAAAAAATTACCCACAATTTCTGCAAAGGGAAGAGCTCTAATACCACCTGTAAGGTAACAAATATATTATAATAAGTAGAAACATAAATATTGTAGCAAATAACAGTGGAACAAAAAAATATAAAGAATCACAACACCAAAAATGATACCTTTATTGATAGAAAGCTAAGTTCACTTTCCTGTAATGTCCCTAGCCTCCCTGGCTAGGCCACGTGACTACAACCTCAAATTACGTCACTAGGATATTCTTTGTAGCATCCCAATATCACTACTAGACCATGCTACTTAAAAATTCCTAGTGCGTGGATACCACTTATAACGCTCCTTGTTACAAGTAGACTGAAATAACTACATACAACCTTAAGGTACTACGCTTAGACTGAAGTTGGGTCTCTCTCTATGAGTATACTTCTTTTAATAGGATTATAGGATCGAAATAAATGTCCCAAATATTCTGTGTGCTTAGACCTTCATAACACATATATATTGATGTGTGTGCAAACACTCTTCACACATGATACTATTGTGAGTGCAATCAATCCAATGTTGCATTGTTACACATTAATTTCTTCACCCTCTTGACCATTGATGATATGTGTATCATTGATTATAAGAAAGATAATTTTCCTATTCCTTGAAGGATATTGAAGAAATAAGACTTCCCCTGAGAGGTGAAATCACCTTTTCCTTATTGAAAAACCCTATCAAGAGAGATCGTCGCACCTTGCCAGTGTTATGAGTGTGACGATCCCAAATCGTCACACTATGCATGATAGTGGTTTGTGATGTCGTCGCAGGTTTCTCATGTTTAGGGTGCGACGATGTTTAAACAAAAGAAAAAAGGAATTTCTCAAAGGTTCTAGAATGGAATATTTGAAAGGATGAGGTGGCCTCCGATTGGTTTAGATCTCACCCGCTTCTCTGATTTAGTGGGATCATCCTAATCCCTTCATCTCTTTCTCTTCACTCTATATAATAAGGGATCTCTCATGAGAAAGGTTAGGCTGGATTATATATGAAGAATTATGTTGAAGATTGTACTTGTGATAGCTTTGCTTTATCTTTCCAAGTCAGGTTGTGTATACTCTTCATCAAAGGCATTGGAGAAAAGGTGTGTGTGTTGAGGCAAAGGGCCATCAGAAGGGACCTTTCAACATCAAGGCATAGGTTGTATTCCCAACTTTCATTAATATAATGCAGTAATACATTTCTTTCCTATAAAAGTGTCTCCATTTTTATTGCATAACTCCTTGATCTTATGCATAAGTTTCATTGGAATATATATATCGTTTCTCTCTCTCTTTGTTGGTTTGTGTTTCTCAACAGGTTCAACATCTCACAGACCTTGAGATGGACCAAGGAAGACACTAGAAAGGATCAAATGATGTTTAAACGTTATGTCATTTATCCTTCATTAAACTAGTATTTATTACAATGGAAATCTAAGGAAAAGTTTGTATTCTGTCATGTTTTGTTCTAATTTCTTGTTGAAGTTAGGGAGATTAGTTTGTGTCAGCACTTATCGATTTTTCCAATAACAAAATTGGTGACTCCACTAGGGATCTTCCTCTTTTGGTCTTTACTTCTTTTTGCTTTTGGCTTGCCTGATTTTGTTGATTTTTCATTCTCTGAGTCATTGGGTGATCCAAGTTGACTCTCAGATACTAAAAGTTCATTTAAAAGCCCTATCATATTTTTAATTTTTGTCAAATTTCAGTCATCATCGCACCTTACTGTGAGAACCAATGCGACGACGTCGAACTGTGTCCTTCTATTGCCCGCGACGATACCTAAACGTTGCACTGTGTCCCACTGTGACCTGCGACGATTGTAAATTTTTTTGAGTGACATTCTTTCTCTTTACCCAGATTTGTTGTCATTGCTTGGGGTGAATTTTTGGTTCTGTTGAATGATTTTCCATGCCTTGGTTTGCAATTTTTAGTTGATCTTGATCATTTTTTCAAGTTTTGAAAGTCTTTCTCATAAGCTTCAAAGTTTTATCTTTCACTTGTTGTTGCAAGGGTATAATCTTTGGGTTTCATCCTTGAGTTCTTGTCAGTCAAGTTATTAATTATCTTTTCTATGTTTTTTATTGGTCTTGATTGGAAAACGAATTTTGATTTCATTAATTAAAACAAATAAGTTTTCTTGTTTTTGCATTTTTGGTTGTATTGTGAGTTAAGATTGGGGAATTGCGCTATGAGTGCATTCATTTTCTTTGAAAAGATTGTTCTTTTTCCTTGATTAAGATCTCTTTTTTTTATTGAGAAAAAAAGAATTGAAACTTATCTTTCTATTCGTACTCTTTACAAGAAACTTTTTGCATTCTAGCTTTTGTTTAAAAGAGAAAATTGGAAAATTTTATTGTTTTGATTGTTTGATATCAATATTGTTCAGAGTTTAAAGGAATGGTTATCTTGAAACTTGTTGTATTTTGGAAAAAATAAAACCTTCTCTCTTGTGTAATTAGAGTTCATCAAACAAAAAAGTATTGCATTTAATATCTCTTTGCATATTTTTTGAGTCAAGGTCAAGCACTTCATTAGTTTCATCTCTGATTCCTTTTTGAGTAAAACAACAACCATTAAAATTAATCGTAATTTTAAAACTTATCTAGTAAATTTTATTTTCTAGAACTCTTTGTTGATTAATTGGGTTGGTTTTCATTGATGTCAACCCTTGAAGAAAGTCCGGTAGCAAATTTCGATAGCAAAAAGGTTTGGGTAATGGACCCAAGTTTGTTTGATGGATAATGGTATGAGTTTTGATATATTTTCAGGTAAAACTATTTTAGATGGATATTACATGTCATTTCATTTCTGGTGGTATGTTGAACGTCACATAACTCCTCACGGTTAGAGAGTTATGTCCATGTGAAGTTGGAGAATGCTCATGAGTCATCTAGAAGCCCCAAAAGGTCAAAGTAGTCAAAGTGTTTGCAAACAAAATTATTTAAATAATAAAGTTAATGGATAACTCCCTAAAATAAGTAAAGTGGGATGCTACATGAAAGTATAAATAAGAGGCAAGGCTCTCTCATTTAATCACACTTGAACCTATTGAATATCATTGAATATCTGTTTTGTGAAAGGTTATTTGGGAAAGTATTATTGATAGAGAAAAGTGCAGCAGGAAAAGTGCGGAAGAAAAATTGTAGTAGAAAAATAACGGCAGAAGAAGTGTGGAAAAAAAATCGCGGCAGAAAAAGTGCGGTAAAAAAAGTGCAGCAGAAAAATCACGGCAGAAAAATCGCGGAATCAACATGGTTGTGGTCTATTTATGAGAGATATGGCACATCTTGTTTGAGGTATGTTTTGTGAGATAGGGTTTATCTCTTGAGATGGCATTGGATGTTCAGTATTGTTGCATATATCAGATTTGTTGAGGGATATAGTTGGTATTTTGTTGTTGGTATTTGGCNCTTTGGTATATGGTTGAGGTACATGCTGGGTACATGGTTGAGACAAGTAGTTGATGAGTTGCCACATACATGAGGTGTATAGTTGATGATGTTGGTACATCTTGATGAGTCATGGTTGATGTGCATTTGATGCATGGTTGATGCATGGTACATGTTGGTTCAGGTTATTGGTACAGGTTGTTTGGTGCAGGTTGATTGGTACATGTTGTTACAGGTTATTGGTATAGGTTGACAGTGGCAGTGGTTGATTTAGTGACAGTGACAGGTTGTCTACATTTGGCATTTATACATGAGTGCAGTTGGATGGGGAAAGGACAGGTGGTTATAGCCACCTTTCAGTTGTTTCGGGAGAAAATAGGGGGTTGTAGCCTCCTTTTGGTTGTAGCGAGAGAATTGGAGAGTTGGATCTTCCCTCAGGTTGTAGCCTGAGAAACTAGGGGGTTGGAGCCTCCTTCAAGTTACAGCTGGAAAACAAAGGAATTTGGTGCTTCCAATGAATGTAACTCTTGAAGACATATAAGAAAAACCATTATGTGGTTTTCTCCCTCTTTGGGTTTCCACGTAAAACATTGGTGTACTGTGTATGTGTATGATTTCTCATTTGTTCATTGTTTATTTAATCTACAACTATTGGATGATAATACTACATTGATATAACACTTGCATTTTGTGGTTGAAAATGATTATATTTCTCTATTACTAATTCACCCCCCCTCTCAGTAATCCAATAATTGGTATCAGAGAAGGTTCCTTCAGAAATCAGTTTAATCACTGAAAGGTAGATCATGGAGAGAAACAACATGTATAAAAATGGAATACCACAATTTGACGGACAAAGGTATGCATTTTGGAGCAGAATGATGAAAACATATATACATGCATAGGGATTTGAAATTTGGCAATATGTTGTAGATGGATACAAAGAACCAACAGTTCCTCCGACAAATGAAAGATCAATAAAACTCAGGAAAAATGATTCCAAAGCCACAAATGCACTTCTAAATGGTGTTTGTGAATCAATATACACCAAAGTTATACACTGTAAATCCGCTAAAGAGATTTGGGACAAGCTTCAAAATATTTATGAAGGAGATTCAAAAGTCAAAGAAGCAGAGCTTCAAAATTACAGAGGTCAGTTTGAACAACTAAAGATGAAGGAAGATGAGAATATTGAAACTTACTTATTACGAGTCTATGAAACAGTAAATGAAATCATAGGATTGGGAGAAGAAATTAAAGAATGTGTAATTGTTCAAAAGGAACTAAGATCTCTTCCTATGAGATTTGATCCTAAGATATCAACACTAGAAGAAAGAGCAGATCTGGACTCAATAAGCATGGATGACCTACATGGAATCTCCACAGCATATGAAATGAGAACTGAAAAGGAAAATCCAAATATAAAAGAAGCAACTTTCAAAGCATCCAAAAGATCAAAGAAAAAGGGAAAGAAAAATGAAAAATAACATAGCAGCAACAGTGACATCTCAGAAGATGATGAAGAAATGACCAACTTTGTCAAAAAGATTGAACAAAGGAACCAATGACAGATATAAAGGTAAGTTTCCATTGATTTGTTTTCATTGTGATGGTATTGGTCATTTTTCTAACAAATGTCCTCATAAAAAAAATAAGAGGAATGATGAATATTACTCAAATAAAAAACAAATATATAAAGGAAAAAGAACCACAAAGAAAGATTTCAAGAAAAGCTTATGCACCAAAGAAGACATCTCCTCATAAGATGAAGATGAAGTCAGTGACAATGAAACATAAAGAGTTCTATTCATGGAAATAGAATACTCTGATAAAGAAGACACCGAAGAAGAATATGAAGAGGAATAAGTTGACTACCGAGAAGAATTGTTGTGTGCCATAGAAGTTGTTAGCACTAAATTTTTCCAATATATTTTGAGAGTGTCTTCAACATGTTTATGTTGAAATTATCAAAATCCCTTTGAGTGTTTGCCAATGTCCAAACCTCAAATTCCCCAATCTGTCTTGACAAGTTCCTTTTGATCGCTTTTACCCAGAAATCCTTTGACTTTTCCCTCTTGACCTGCAATAAAAAAATAAATTGGTAAACCCTAA
Organism: Picea mariana; assembly: GCA_032191745.1. Taxonomy (NCBI): domain Eukaryota; kingdom Viridiplantae; phylum Streptophyta; class Pinopsida; order Pinales; family Pinaceae; genus Picea; species Picea mariana. Next base: position 10,393 of record JASDQU011442444.1, on the reverse strand, counting down.
TCTATGCTTGGTGGATTTTGAAATATAAAAAATATTTATTTGTTTTTTATATTTTTTAAATCTCATATTATAAAAAATGAGTGGTGTGTGTTTTAAAATGCCTAAGTCTCACTATGAATAAAATCTATTGCATATACTTAAGTCTAGAATCTCTAGAGTCAAGCTATAGGCCCAAGTTATCAATATACCAAACCCCTTTCTGCCTAAGTCTTCAGGCCTCTCAGGTTTTATGGATTTTAACAAAATTTTAGGGGACCCACATGCCCAATTCTCAAGTCAACACACAAATCCAAGCACAAGTGCCAAGCCCGATTCCTTTCCACTTGTCTCATCAAATATGCTATGCGAGAATTTGTGTATATAAAGACAACAATCTCTAATTTTCTAAGACATATGGGATATGTTCCCTGAGTCATTTTTTAAAATGGAATGCAAGTTGTCAGGTGCCAAGTGATTATGCAGGTGTCAAAGAGATAAATGTAGCTATGATGTATACAATGATGTTCCCAATATTCTCACATATTCCATCATTTCCAGACATGGATGTGCAGAGGGGGTGCACTGCAGAACTTGCAGAAGAACTACATGAGCGCTGCCAAATCTCCTAGGCACTGCATTTTTTCCTGGGCGCTGTGTTTTTTCCTGTTAGATGCGTTTTCTCCTAGGCATTGTAAATTTCCTGGGTGCTACCTACTCCCCTGGGAGCTGTGTATTTCACAGTGCACTACCGAATTTCTGACAGGCACTACATAATATTCGACAGAGGTTGAATTCTACGTAGAGATACACCAGAATGGCACTACCTATTGGCACCTGGAATCAAAGAGTTTGAATTCATTACTCTTTAGGTGGCTGATGATGTGGAGAATGGTTGAGATAGTAGTTGCAGCATGATAACAACTTACCACCTCTACAGGACACTTGGCATGCAAGAGGAGGCACATCAATAAAGATCAAGGGAGGAAATGTCATTTAAATATTGTTGGATATGTTACCAACACGTTTCCTTTTTTATAGCAGTTTGTTAAATAATTGTTAGCACAGGTGTTACATGGATAGATGTTGTTGAAGAATCCAATGTGAGGAAGGGACAACACGCACCTCCAGCTACTGCCTTTCATTTTTATTATAAATCCATGTTCCAAACGTAGGGAGGGGCTCGTATGGTTGAGCAAGGCTCCCAAGGCTATAATATTGTTTTTTATAAAGTGACTGTGATCTAACAATGTACTAGACTTAATAATTTTTGACTAATAGAAATCAACTTCTATTTCATCCTAT
>JASDQU011442441.1:6823-23442 GCA_032191745.1 Picea mariana | reverse complement strand
CCTGTAACTTACTTCAGGAAGCACAATAGCTGATCCTTTGCGAGAAGCTTAAGGGCTAAATGGTGTGAATTTCTTCCTCCAATCAGCTTACGAAGCAATCATACACAGGGCAGACTTGGAGCGTATCCAGGTCAATTAGTTAGGTGTTTACTGTTTATGTTAAGTAGTTTAATATGAAAGTTAGTTTAATTAGATTTATATTAAATTATTTAATATCAGTAAGATAGATTAGATTGTTTAATTTCAGTAGTTTTATTTCCTTTGCATGAAACATAAAAGATAAAAAAGAGATTCTTGGCTGTCTTAGGGCAGCGAACACATGAGTTTTGTAGGTTTTAATCAAATATGTAGTTTGTCTATAGTGTACATTTGTGAATAGGGAATAACCTAGCTGACAATTAAGTAGTTGATTTAAGTTATTATAATCATAGTTAGTGTCTTGTAAATATATAATAGTTAGTAGCTCATAGTTAGATTAGTATAGTTAAGTTAAGTTTGTTTTATTAGTTTCTAGTTTCCTTAGTTTAGATCACTTAACTTAGATCAAATTTTCTCTTTGGTTTCCTTACGAGACCTTAGAGCAGCCAACGGAGCCGTTAAACTCGTCAGGGTGGTCCACACCAAACGGCTTGGGTTATTTAGACAACCCCGGACTGGTTCCACTCTCCCAGTTGACGGACGGTCAATTTCGCCCGTCAACACGTTCCTTGGCTCCTTCTTTGGCCTTCATCCACGTGACCCTTTCCTGTGACCACACACTAACACCAAAAGGTGCTACCAGGTTTTTTGTTTCAGAATTTTTGTTGCAAGGAATCCTGATTCCTCGATCCTCGAAACATGAAATCCAAAATATCTCGTTCAGATCAATGGTCTCCCTCCTTTGTGATCTGACGGCTCCTATTCTCCCGTCAACCAACGGTCCAAATCTCTCCTTGATCAACAGTTGTGGTCAAATCGTGATTTCGCATGTTGCAAGTTCTCGCATCTCCCTCCGTTGACTTTCTTCAGTAGTGAGTTAGGGAAACGCTGAATGCCTGCCACATGTCCTGTCTGATGGATAGTCTTGATTCTTTTGGGAAATATCCTTTTGCGATTTTGGGGAAGTCTTCCCCTCTAATTTCCCGGTGCCCAAATCTCCGATGGGTGTAGATCTCCGACACCTATCACCCCAGATCCGACGGCTGGAATGATTTCATGATTTCGACGATCGCGAGTCTTCATTCTTCGCCACCCTTATACGCCTAAGTTTCGAAACCCCGATGGCTTTCGGATATTCGCTACCTGTCCTCCACAATGGATGATCCCGATGTTTTCGTCACTTTGACAGGTCCTCTCTCCTCTTCTTATACAAGGGTTAAACCTCATGCACCTTCTCCCGGATCCAATGACTATCGGTCCTCTGCGCTAGAGCTGATGACCTAGATCTAAACTCCTGCGCTTTGAGGGTGGAATGGTCCCACCGTTATCCTCTGTGCAACTTCTCTTGACCCAACAGTTGTCGACTATCGACGCTTCCTCCTCGTAGGCTCTCCACCGTTTGTTCAGATCATTTTCTCTTTCACACTATTCTGTGTGTTTGGACGTGAGATTCAACAGTACAGATATTCTATCCCAGTGCCGATCCAATGACATTTGTGCTCCTCCTCCTGATATTTCTCTCCTTCCTTGCCTTAGAATATTTTCTAAGTGTTGAAGGTTTCAACCTTCGATTCTTCCTCCTGCAGGCTCTGTAAACTTTGGGTCTCGTCTGCGTTTTTTGGAAATGCTTTCCCTTATGAGATTTTCAAACTGACTCAGATCCAAGGGACTCGGCCCTTTGCTTCCTTAGATGACTTGTGGTGCTTCTCCTTGCACATTTTGCGCTTGACCTTCTGAGCTTTAGAACTTGAAACAAGTTCACTCTACGTGCACTCCTTGAGATATTCCTTCTGAGCTTGATCTTCTTGTAGATTTCGATCTCCCATGCACTTCTTGCATTCCTAGGATTTCATCAGACTCAGATCTGAAGGATTTCCTGAACAACAAATACTTCTCACCCTCCTGGCGTTCTTATGCTCGATGCACACCTTGCAGAGATTTTCCTCATAGAGTATTCAACAACTCTGTTTCTCCTTGAACTCAACAAAGAGTCCCTCCCATGCACGCTTGCACTGACTTAATGCCCATCTAGCAGAGTTCTATAGAACCTTCAGTGATTATATTTCTTCTTTGTGCCTTTCTCTGCACATTTCCTCCGGTAGAGTATTCAGTAACTCCGAGGCTTCCTTTGGGTCTGTGAATCCTCCTAGTGTGCCCTCCTGGCACGTTCTTTTTGACTCCTTAGAGTTCATATGCACACTCCTTGCGCTGGCTACAAAACTTATCACGTTCTGTTGTGCACTCCTTGCACAACCCAAAGAACCCAGAATGACTCAAAAACTCAAACAAATATAGAGAAATCTATCTTCCTACTGTAAATGAAGCCTATCATACATCTACAAAAATCACTCACGAAATCATAAATACATGAAAAATAATATGCAGGAAAAAATGCTTTTCTATTAATCCATGTGTCTCTTTACAGATGATTTACAAATACTGGACTGTAACAAGTCTCAGTTTTATCAATTTTTCTCCCTGGAACTTCTAATACCTCCTAGGGCCTTTCTACCAAGAACCTCTCTCTCTCTCTCTAATTACAAAAGAGGGCTCTCTTGAGCTTATCCTCTTCCACTGCCTTAGTGCCATCTCTATCTCAGAGCGACACCCTACTCCTATGGATACATTACATAAATGGATGCAGATCTGACTACATCCTGGGCTTGCTGCAGGCTACCATTTAACGCAACCTCAACCACTACCTGTACAAAGGCATGATCGGCCCTTACAACTTTTCAACCTGAATGATCCGTATCGGATCATATTTTGAAATTTATAAAAAAACAAAAACAAAAATGGGAGGGTCAATGTCTCTCTCTTTCTCCATTAATGCGAACTGAATGTGCTGGATGGATAACACGTTGTTGACTTGCAGCGATGCTCCTACATCATACTCCTCAGCTAGGAAAAACATGAGCTCCCCTTCTCCAGTGTTGAAATCCACTTGGATCCCAAACCTTCCCTTGGAGTTGTCCTCTTTCTCCTCTCCAGCTATGCCGTTGTTGCTACTGCTTTGCTATTGCTCTTGCAGTTTCTCCTCTGTTTAGCGTCTCCATGTTGACAGAATCTTGTGTTGACCTCAACATCAACTTCCTGATTTCCTCAATCACCCTGTCCAGCTGCTCCTGTGGTTGGCTCTCCTTATGCAGTCCTCTCTACTACACTCCTTTCTCCTTATCACTGGGTAGATAATATCGATCCCCCTTACAATTTTCTCCATTTCTTGTGGCCTTAGCTTGCCACCCTGCTGCAGAATCCAATCCTACAGTCCTATCACTCAGTTGCTACTCAACTTCTCCTTCTGACAGCTTGACTATCACCTCTCCTTGTGTTGGCTCAAGTCCAACTTCTTCCAGCTGCTCCTGGGGCTGGTATGATCCTCCATGTGTCTCCAATTTGATTTGTTGGATGTGCAAGATTTGCACAATCACCCTCTTCTCTAGGGCTTCCAATTATTCATACAGATCAACAAAATCCATGTTGTCTACTTCCTCTTCTGCTGCAGGATCCAGTGCTGCAGTCATCTCTGTTTGAGCTTCCTAGCTGAAAATTTTGAGCCATTCTTCTGTTTGCTCTTTTCCTTCTGCTGGGGCAGACATCAGTGTCTGCTGCATTCCTTCCTCCATGACAGTCTCTGCTGGATGTCTGTCTTATGTTGCTACATCTGCAAGGCATTCTCTGGCCTCAACTGGACTGCTTGGTAGGAATAATTGAATTCCCCCAATCATCAGAATGCTCTTCTGATTCTCCTCTTGTATGGTGAAAGTTCTTAACTTGTCATCATCTTCATTCACGTGGTCAACAATTCCACATGAATATCCATTCATCAACACTCCTTGCTGATATGAACTCTCAACAGAGTCTGTGAGACTCTCAGACAGTCTCATCCCTTTTCCCCTGCCCACCTGGCAATTTGAGAATTTTCTACTGCCCACTTGGCAGTCTATGATATCCAATGACCCCATCTCATTGCCCACCTGGAAATATGAACTTTCACCACTACCCCGCTGGCAGTATGAGAGACCTTCTATTGATCTCTTTCCATTTCCCACTTGGCAATTTGAAATTTCACTTCTGTCCTCCTGACAGTCTATGAGATCGTCTGCTAATCTCATACCATTTCCCTCTTGGCAATATGAATTTTTGTTGCTATCCTCCTGACAGTCTATGAGATCCTCCAATGATTTTATTTCATGTCCCACCTGGAAATTGGAAAATTTATCTCTGCCCTCCTAACCGTTTATGAGATCTTCATCCGATCTCCCTTCCTCATCACTGAGGGTTTCTCCAAATTTTGGCTCACAGATGCAAACCAACTCTATGTCACCGAGGGTTTCACCATGCCTCAGCCACTTCCTCAAATATTGTTGTTGTTTCCTAGTCAACAACTTTTGAACAGGCCATTTGGCTTTCCTCTTCAGAAGACATTCATATCTCCACTGTACTTTCACCTCCTACTGCATCTTCAATGTCAACTGTTCCATTCTCTCCCTTATCTCAGCGAGCCCCTTGTCAATTTTTTCTTTTCTTTTTTATTGGTGGCCTCCTCTTCGACCACGTTCATGGCCTTCAGTAACCATTTCCATCTTCCACCTATCGTGCTGTCAAGCCTATGAATCACTCTATGTCCGAGAGCATCTCCATCTCCTTTTATAGCTGACCTGATTGTCTATTGACTGTTGCACACCTGTAAACAACCACCACAGAGCATCAACACTCTATCTTCCTTCACCCGCTATATGAGATGAATCTTTGTTTCTGATTCCACTTGATGTTACCATAATTTCTCCTCCACCTCTTTTTGCCTGAAATCTACAGAAAAAAATATCAGCTTTGATACCACTTGATGGTATTAGACTCTATTTTTCTACCGTCCTTCTTTTGTCTGCGATCTGCAAAAAAAAATTTGGCTCTGATACCACTTGATGGTGTGTATCAGAGTATTCTCTTTATCTACCCTTTGTTACAGAATTTAAAAATCTTGGCTCTGATACCACTTGATGCAGACCCCCTACCTCTGCCTCGCCAGGGTCTGCTGACCTCCTGGTCAAGGATCATTCTTCAGTCTTCACGAGCCGATAATGGCTCCTTAGTTCCCTGCTAGAACCTTCAACAGATCCACAGGTCCAAATGCGAACTCAACCCTACGTGAATAAGCACTGAGTGCGAGCTCCTTCCCCAAGTGACCACTGACTTAGCCCACAAAGGGCACATCATGTCTCACGACTTTGGAGATTCCAATGCAGAGCACCCCACTCCTCCAAGTCTCGTAACCCTGAAAATGGATTAATTCCACGTGAACCCAACTCCACGTGACCAACCGATATGATCATGACCTTCACCCTAAAAGGTGTTTCAGTTTTCATGACTTCACCATTCCTATAGTGAGTCCCTCAACTCCTTCAATTTCCAAAACCCAAAATAGGGCTAAGGTTCTCGACTCCTCCCTTGGGTTTTCTCCATGTGACCCCGCCCTATGACCTAGGGCCAATCCTTTAGGAGCATCACATTTCATGATACCAGGGATCCCAATATCAAGCGCCTTGTCCCTCTGAATCCTGAGAACCCTATAAACTTTGGGTCTCATCTACATTTTTTGGAAACACTTTTCTTTCTGATCTTTTCAAACTGACTCAGATCGAAGGGACTCGTCCCTCTTATTTCTTAGAAGACTTGTGGTGCTTCTCCTTGCACATTTTTTGCTCGAACTTCTGAGCTTTAGAACTTGAAACAAGTTCACTCTATGCACACTCCTTGCGCTATTCCTTCTGAGCTTGATCTCCTCGTAGATTTCGATCTCCCACACACTTCTTGCATTCCTGGGATTTCGTCAAACTCAGATCGGAAGGATTTGCTGAACAAGAAATACTTCTCTCCCTCCTGACTTTCTTCTGCTCGATGCACACCTTGTAGAGATTTTCCTCGTAGATTATTCAACAACTTTGTTTCTCCTTGAACTCGATAAAGAGCCCTTCGCATGCATGCTTGCACTGGCTCAATGCCCACCTGGCAGAGTTCTACAGAACCTTCAGTGATTGTGTTTCTTCTCTTTGCCTTTCTATGCACAGTTCCTCCTCCAGAGTATTCTGTAACTCTAAGGCTTCCTTTGGGTCTGTGAATCCTCCTGGTGTGCCCTCCTGGCATGTTCTTTCTCACTCCTTAGAGTTCAGATGTGCACTCCTTGTGCTGGCTACAAAACTTCTCGCATTCTGTTGTGCACTCCTTGCACAACCCAAAGAATCTAGAATGATTCAACAACTCAAACAAATATAGAGAAATCTATCTTCCTACTATAAATGAAGCCTATCATACATCTACAACATTCAGTCATGAACTCATAAATACATGAACAATAATATACAGGAAAAATTGCTTTTCTATTAATCTCTGTGTCTCTTTACAAATGATTTACAAAGACTGGACTGTAACAAGTCTCAGTTCTATCAAGTTCTCTCCCTAGAACTTCTAAGACCTCCTACGGCCTTTCTACCCAGAACCTCTCTTTCTCTCTCTCTAATTACAAAAGAGGGCTCTCTCGAGCTTATCCTCTTCCATTGGTTTAGTGCCATCGCTATCTCAGAGCAGCACCCTACTCCTGCTGCAACATTACATAAATGGATGCCCAGATATGACTACGTCCTGGGCTTGCTGCAAGCAACCATTTAAGGCAACCTCAACCACTACTTGTACAAAGGCATGGTCGGCCCTTACAACTTTTCATCCTGAATGATTCGTATCAGATCATATTTCAAAATTAAAAAAAAAAACAAAAAAAACCGGGAGGGTCGACGCCTCTCCCTTTCTCCATTAATGCACACTGAATGTGCTGGCTAGCTGGCGCATTGTTGACGTGGAGAGATGCTCCTGCATCAAGGAACACGCGAGGGCACCAAGAATGGTGAGTACCTCTATTCAAAACAAAGCCACTAGTAACCAAGAGAAGAGTTGTATTTGTTGAATGTTGTAGATAAAGCTCATTTATATTATTGTCATTAGGCACAAGGTGAGAAACTTGATTTTTTTCCACTAAACCCTATAAAAATTAGCATTTGAAGTCATTAAAGGTGAACATTCCAGCCTTATTGATTCATTTCATTTATATATGATGATTGTGTCTTTTTATATGAAGCAAAACTAACCATTGTTCCTAAGGGAACTGAAGGGATGCTAACCTAATACCTCCATGATAAATTTATTAGTATCCAACCAAAATGTTTTAAACTACATTAAAAATTCAAGGAAGAGAGGGTTTGGTAAACCTTGGCTCTCATATTGTCTTGAAAACCTAAGTTCATTCTAGGATAAGAAGTTAAACTATTACGCTAATCCAATTGAAGGACATTGGAAACAAAAAGTGAAATACCTTACAATGACATTACTAATGTTAAAAAATAAGCTTATAGTTGAAAATATGGATGTTGCACTTTTGGGCATCGAGACTAGGGTAGGTAGTTTTGATGTGTGTACGAGGTAGTTAGAAGAACCTATGCCTTAAACAACCACTATTCACAATGCAATTGAGGCCTTCATCAATTTGGTTTTAGAGTTTTGTAAAAAGGCAGTGAAATTGATGGAAGATCATGCACCCCTCTCAAAACTTGTCAAGACTGTCCAGAGATACCATGTCAAATTACAACATCATATGGTAGAAACACATGATCCCCTAGTTGATGCTCCATTTACCAAATTCAGTGATCCCCTAATCACATGCACACTCCACATGATTCTTGACTATGAAGTCATGGGTTTAGTTTTAAGAAATGACCACTATGTATCCTAGTGACATCATAATGAACCACATATGTTGAAAACCGTGTTTAGATATTTATATTAGCAACAAAAATAAGAATAATTTATAAGTAAACTTAAAGTAATTAGGTGTTTGTCTCTATCACTGACAAGCTCAATGATGCCATTCAATCTTATTTAGATTCAATTGGCCTTATAACATGCCAACTTTGATGTTCTAGTTATCTAAGACTTAACAACATTCAACTATGTCTCATTTTCCAAATGAGTCCTTTTATCATGGAGATAGTTCATATATCTAAGTCAATATAGAAACACTTTGGTTCTCCCATTCTCATTCCATCTTGACCAATTCAAAGACCTTTGATGGTATACAATGTGAATCAATAGGAACTATATCTAACTTTCTATCGAGTTAGGTTGTTTTAGTCAATGTTGCAATTATGACTACCCATGTTGACTTTAACTTACCCCTTGGTCATGACAAGTGCACCCTAATGGATTAGGGAAGTTTGGGGACCCAAGGGAGGCTACTCAACCTAGAAAAGACCCCAACTAGTGCACAAGGCCCAAGAGAGGTCATAAGAACAAATAAGGACAAGTGAATGATTTACCCCAAGGAGGAAATTTGTTGAGTGAAAGGGTCAATAACCTCAATCGGTTGGTTTGGACAATGAGTAACCTCACTGAATAAGTGATTTTTCTTTTTGGGGCTAAATCATATACCTTAAGGCTCAAGAAGGTTTAGTCACTAGGTTTGGAGACTCAGTGGCCTCCCAACCTAGAAAGTTTCCTTTTCTTGGCTAAGTTATCCAAATATACAAAAAAATTGGCACCTTTCTTTTCTTACTTCAATAATGAAGGTTCAATTACTAACTTTTAAAGTACTTTTGGTCTCTTGACTTAGTGATTTATCTATCATAAGGAAAAATGATGGATTGGTAAATCAACAAGTCCTTCAAGTGAACGACTTAGATGTTTTCTTGACAAAATGGTTCATAGAGATAACAACAAAAATATTGAAGGATATTCTACAATGTGAATTCTCCATTACTAAAAAAAAAAATTAAACTCTTATTCTATGCAACATTGAGTTTCCTGCATGGTTGCTTGGTTATTTCAAAACTTCTTCAACTCGTCAACAATACTAAGGAGTCATGAAGGGATCCAATACCTTCATAAATATTTACACATCAAATTCAGGCTTGAAAAAATTATCCTAAATCCTCATAGATATAAACTACCTCATGTGCGAGCTCAATATCAACAAACTAAAAGAAGTATTGGCAAGTCATTAAAAATAAATTTAAATGAGTGTTGGTGGAATCCCTTGATTTCTCAACTTGCAACTTACGCAAATTTATGCAATTTATGCAACTTTAAAGTTGAATAGTTGGAGGAGAACGATCATTTTGAAGGTGCTAGGCCTCTTCCCACACACCACCAAATCACTATCCAACTTTATAAATCAACATGAAACTACGCAAATTTATGCAACTTACACAACTTTATGCAACTACGCAACAATTGGTTTTATTTTATGCATTGAAGAGTGTTCCCTAATGGATTAGGGAAGTTTGGGGAACCAAGGGAGGCTCCTCAACCTACAAAATACCCCAAATAGTGGATAAGGCCCAAGAGAGGTCATAAGGATAAATAAGGATAACTGAGTGATTTACCCCAAGGAGGAAATTTGTTGAGTGCAAGGGTCAATAACCTCAATCGATTGGTGTGGACAACGAGTAACCTTACTGAATAAGTGATTTTTATTTTTGGGGGTAAATCATATACCTTAAGGCTCAAGAAGGTTTAGTCACTAGGTTTGGAGACTCACTGGCCTCCCAACCTAGAAAGTTTCCTTTTCTTGGCTAAATTATCCAAATATACAAAAAAAATTGACACCTTTCTTTTCTTACTTCAATGATGAAGGTTCAATTACTAACTTTTAAAGGAATTTTTGTCTCCTGACTTAGTGATTTATATATCATGAGGAAAAATGATGGATTGGGAAATCAACAAGTACTTCAAGTCAACGACTTAAATGTTTTCTTGACAAAATGGTTCATAGAGATAAAAACAAAAATATTGAAGGAGATTCTACAATGTGAATTCTCCATTACTCAAAAAAACAATTAAACTCTTATTCTATGCAACATTGAGTTTCTTGCATGGTTTCTCGGCGATTTCAAAACTTCTTCAGCTCGTCAACAATACTAGGGAGTCATTAAGGGATCCAATACCTTCATAAATATTTACACATCAAATTCAGTCTTGAAAAATTGATCCTAAATCCTCATAGATATAAACTACCTCATGTGCGAGCTCAATATCAACAAACTAAAAGAAGTATTGGCAAGCGATTAAAAATAAATTTAAATGAGTGTTGGTGGAATCCCTTGATTTCTCAACTTGCAACTTACACAACTATATGCAACTATACACAAATATGCAACTATGCAACTATGCAACTATATGCAACTATATGCAACTTTATGCAACAATGCAACTTATGCAACTATATGCAACTTATGCAACTATATTGCAACTATAGCAACTATATGCAACTTATGAAACTATATGCAACTTATGCAACTATGCAACTATATGCAACTATATGCAAATATACAACTTATGCAACTATATGAAACTATATGCAACTATATGCAACTTTATGCAACTTTATGCAACAATGCAACTTATGCAACTATATGCAACTATATGCAACTTATGCAACTGTACTGGTACCACAAACTTATATTCGCACGATAACTTATCTTCTTGTTTTAACGAGTGTAGGTACCACCAAATAGGTATTTGTTGGATCTATCTTTCTCGAGTGATGATCAAGATATACTAAGAGAGGTTGAAAGTGAGACGTGTTGTACTAAAAAAGACCCAACTAATGCACAAGGCCCAAGAGAGGTCATAACTGGTAAGGGAGGGACCTAAATGTGTTGGCCAAAGAATCTACCATAGAAAAACATATGACCAAGGAACTTATGACAAACAATGTAACTTATGCAACTTTATGCAACATGCAACTTTATGGAACTTATGCAACTTTATGCAACAATGCAACTTATGCAACTATGCAACTATATGCAACTTATGCAACTATGCAACTGTATGCAACTTATGCAACTATATGACAATTTTGTATGCAACTATATGCAACTATATGCAAATTTATGCAACAATGGAACGTATGCAACTATATGGAACTTATGCAACTATATTCAACTTTATGCAACTATATTGCAACTATATGCAACTTATGCAGCTATATGAAACTATGCAACTATATGCAACTTATGCAACTATATTAGACTATGCAACTATATGCAAATATGCAACTTATCCAATTATATGCAACTATGCAACTTTATGTGACAATGCAACTTATGCAACTATATGCAACTGTGTTGGTACCACAAACTTATATTCGCACGATAAATTATCTTCTTGTTTTAATGAGTGTAGGTACCACCAAAAAGGTATCTGTCAGATCTATCTTCCTCAAGTTATGATCAAGATACACTAAGAGAGGTTGAAAGTGAGACGTGTTGTACTAGATCTACCATTTTAGATCAACTAGATCTGAAAAGGTAAGGAAAAGATTTCGTATACACATGGAATTTTTTATTGCCAATGGAGGGTCATGTAATTATGATGTTGAGAGCATAGGTGACATTGAGTTTCCCTTGAGGTATAGACATCTAGTGAAATGATGGGCACCTAAGGAGCTACCTGAAGTGGACATAGATTTCTTCATCAGTGGGAGGATGTATCACATTGCTCCTTCATCCTTACATGGATTGGTGTTATTTTCCATGGATGGCATAAAGGTCGGATATGGATCTGTAACTGAATTGATGGAGTATGTCAGACCATTATACAAATACAATCACTGGTTGATGTTGGTCCGATATACGCGAAGTATGCGGAGATACAGAGTTGCCGCAAATTATATACAACTAGTAAATAACAATCAAAATAAAGGGGCAACTATGTATATTGATGGAAGGACAAAAGCTATTGGAAACATTGCAGGCTTTATAAATAGTACACGACCAGTGGCAACAACTAAGAGATCGAATTGCATATTTGAGGGACGCGAAGGAAATTGTATATTTGTATGTGCAACAAAAACAATAGTTCTAGGTGAAGAGTTGTTGATCGATTACAACTTAAATCGAATAGATGGAGGAGGTACGGCTATGGGGGTAAATATATTACATACCATTCAACTCAACCTTTGATCAATCATTGTTATAATTTATCGCTGCAATATTTCAATTTTTTACTGTATATATTTCATTTTTCATTATTTATTTTATGATATTACTGCATTATTTCATTTTTTTAATGTTACAATTACTTTCATAACTCTTGTTGATTAATCTATTGTGTCAACATCTATCCAGGGTGACCGTGAGATATCACAGGCTACATCTGTCTAGGGTGACCATGGAAAGGAACTCACTGTGCCTCAATAGGTAACTGTTAAATACAATAACAACTTATGACTACAACAACTAAATTTCTGAAATTTCATTTTTTTTTTCTAATATTACTGTAATATTTCATTTTTTTAATGTTACAGGTGAATTTCATAACTTTTGTTGATTGATTTATTGTGTCAACTTCTGTCTAGGGTGACCGTGGTTGAAAATCACCTGCTACATCTGTCCAGGGTGACCGTGGAAAGGCACCCGCCGTGCCTCATCACGTAAATGTTAAATACAATAACAACTTATGACTACAACAACTAAATTTCTGAAATTTCATTATTATGTTTTTCTAATATTACTGCAATATTTCATTTTTTTAATGTTACAGGTGAATTTCATAACTTTTGTTGATTGATTTATTGTGTCAACTTCTGTCCAGGGTGACCGTGGTTGAAAATCACCTACTACATCTGTCCAGGGTGACCGTGGAAAGACACCCATTGTGCCTCAACAGGTAAATGTTAAATACAATAACAACTTATGACTACACCAACTAAATTTCTGAAATTTCATTATTTTTTTTTTTCTGATATTACTCCAATATTTCATTTTTTTAAATGTTATAGGTGAATTTCATAACTTTTGTTGATTGATTTATTGTGTCAACTTCTGTCCAAGGTGACCATGGCCGAAAATCACCCACTACATCTGTTCAGGGTGACCGTGGAAAGGAACTCGCTGTGCCTCAACAGGTAAATGTTAAATACAATAATAACTTATGACTACAATAACTAAATTTCTTAAATGTTAAAGTTCATCTCATTGGTTTTATTCATCAATGTATTGTGGATGGTCAATGTGGGAAGGATCCCACTGAGGATATTGATGAGGAAAAAATAGTTTATTCCACTGACCCAATGACAATTGTAACGAAGGACTTTAAGAAGGCTAGCATAGAATATCTAGGCTTGCTTAGCAAAAGACCCCTGACACAGGAGGACAGGGAAAGAATTGTAGAGCTACAAAATACAATAACTAATTTTGGGGTAAGTGGCATCTTCACATATTTTTATCAGCTATGACAATTTCATATTCATTTTTTTGTTTTGTATTTTCTATATGGTCTGATAAAGTAAAGTTTTCCATTTGTAGGAGTTTTTAAACCCCATGCGCTAGGAACTTGCCGATCCTGCAACTGCTATAGGTAGTAGTGATGGTCCAATGCAAAAAAATGTCAATATAGCAAAGTGCAAGTGAGTATCTTTGAGCCTCCTGAGGTTCCCCTCGAATCCATTGATGAGTGCAATGATTTTGAACAACATGACACACCATAGCATGATGAGTCGGAGCCCAGGACTCCACATGACTTCGAAGAGGAACGTACTGTAGATGGAGAGGAAACTATTCTGCATGGAGCAGAATGAATTAAAAGCACCAGATCACTAGATGTCACCTTTCTGGTGGATGACGCATGTGTTCCGATCAAGATTCAGAGTATTGCAGGTAATTATTAATTAATTGATTCATTTTTATCATGAAATTGAAATGGACATTTGTTGAGATTATTATAAATTAATGGATAACACGTTTCTGCAGCAAACAATGTTTTCTATAGAAACTTAAATGACAAACAATTGGAGTTGTTTGGCCCCACCATTTGCACACGGTGAAATGACCAAGATAGAAAAAAGAAAGATGATTCAATAGACCACATGGTAAACTTGTTCGGCAACACTTTCAACAAGAAAATGGTTACAAAGTTAGTTGATGAGAATGTAAAATATACCAGGGCCCAATATAGGGAGAAATTGCAATTAGACCTCAAGCATGAGCGCCCTCCCATGGTTTCAGAGAAAGAGTGGAAGGCCATGATAGAGGATGCAAAGGAGAACTTGTTTAAAAAACAAGGAAGACATCCACGAGCTGGTCAAGCAAGGTACAACACATGTCATATTATTAGTGAAATATGATCATTTATGTTTTTCTTTCCCATTTTATGTAACAATTCCGATATCTATTTTTTTTCAAAAATTTCACATGTAGGCTACCAGACACCTCCAAAGCAACCAAGGATATAGTGGAAAATCACGGGCAACATAAACTAGGCCAGGGTGTCTATGGAAAACTAAAATCCCGAATTGTAACATTTAAATGATTAACTATGGTTAATATTTATTTAATAGTTGCGAACAAATACATGTTTTTGTTATTGGTATTTTTAATGGTGTTATGCATTGCAGTTAAATATGTTCAACACTACTTTCACCGAGGAGGACTTAAATCTTGGTTACAAACATGGTTTTAAAAGTGTGATTGAATGTAGGAAAATCTTGGGCCAGACTCCAATCTCCCCAGCCATACATGCAAATAAAATGAATAAGGAAACCACAATAGCATGCTTGTAAAGTCTACTCATATTTTATTATATCACCCTTAACTAAGTATTTATGTTTTTTTTCAAGTAACAGTGCTACCGCAGCAGTGAATCTAGTGATATTCAGCAGACACCACGTCATACAAGGGTGCACATGTCCAATGATAGTGGGGAGCAGAGTACCCATTCCGGTATGTATGCTTCAGAATTATAAATATTTACTGTGATTGTAGATGTTTATTTCCTCACTTATACTTATATATTATCTTCTCAAAATTGAAGAGCATGAAGATCAGGAGGGTGAACTACGAGAGGAACCAAGTGGACAAGAAATTAACTCACCAACTGTCATAGCTACACAGACAAGTACAGAGAAATAGTGTAAAGTTAATCAAAATAACGAATTAGTTATTTCAATTATATTTCAACATATCGATATGATCATTTTTTGTTGTTGCAGTTCATGACCCAGCACAGATGCCTCGACGCCCTTCTCAGCAACGTACCAGAAGTATGGTACATGAGCACATGGAAACACAAACAATAGAAGGACATGGCACACACAATACAATATCCTTGGATGATTATGATACCCCAATTGTCAATTTTATGAATGTAAAAAACCATAAATCAAAGAAAAATTAGATGTATAAATTCATGACTTGTATTTGGATGTTTATATATGTTTATATGTTCATATGTTTTGATGACTATCCTAGTTATGCATGAATGTCTATATGTTTTCTATATAAACAAAATCATTTGTTGGGTATGGGGAATTGAGAGCAATGTGAGAGGGGGGGAGGGGCCGTATGAGCTTCCACCTTCACGTGGTTGGTCCTGTTCAGTAGAGAATAAACTATTCTCGAAACAAAGAGAAGCTCATTAAGGTATGCGACCACTTAAGTTTTTTCTAGAGTATTTAACATAACTAAATGCATGTTTATTTGCTTATATATTATTTACTCATATAAATAATTTGTCTTTTATGATTCATGTAGGTCTTGGTGATGGAAATGCATCTCGTGGACAACTCTTATCAAGTTGTATGGGCTAATGGATTTGGTGAAAGGACAATGATAAGGTAAGGGTTTTGACGTGTTTTTTAAAGTAGGATTTATACTAGTAAAAGTTCACAATCCTCATGAAAAGATAGAATTGAATTTTTGGTAGACAAGCATCAAATTTTTTAACAAAGTATGAATCATAGACTGTGGGAAAAACATTTTTTTTTTGCATTCTTACATTGACCAATACAACTATAACATATTCTTAGTACAAAATATTAACCACACACACACACACACACACACACACACACACACATGAACCCTAAGTAAACAAATGATAGAAGATAAAGGGAGAATATGTACTAATAGGAGTGAATGAAGATAATAATATTAATAATGGAGTGGAGAGTGCACTCTATCCTAGTTGAATGATACTTGCATCCAACATGTTTCATTGTAATGTATGTTGTGATAGTTGTGTCTTCTTACTATAATGTATGTTTCTATGTCCATCATGGGATTCCTAGAGCACCACCTATTATTCATGATCCAACACATAGTAGTCAAGAATCCCATTCATTGCTAATGTGTGCAAGTAGCATATGATTAACTAATAATTTGTATCCTTAATTATGAGATATCAATATTTACTATCACCATATTCTTCTAGTGCATGTAGATTTATATTTGAAGTTGGAAACATTAGTGAAGAATTCAAGAAATACTTCCATGCAAAAGATATCTACATTCAACACTTTATGAGCTATCCCAACATTGTTCCAATTGTGGATTTTCGAGAGCTGATTAGGTCCCACATTTTATTTACCTAGTTTAACCACCACTTCAAAATCAAACTCCTAAAATAGTAGCAAACATCGATAGAATTAACCTTCCAAC
>JASDQU011442439.1:0-23475 GCA_032191745.1 Picea mariana | reverse complement strand
TGTTAAGCACCTTTTAATAATATGTAGTCATTTCGTTTTGCTCATAAAATCTATATCAGTGGTATCAAAGGGGTATGCTCCTTGTCGTCTTAATGCATGTCCCCAACGAGTTTGGAGTACAAAGAGTTGGGTCTCGAGATTGTTTCTCTTGAGGAAAAAATCTCTCGCATGCCTAAGCGACCTCTCATGGAAGGAGAAAATAAATATGAATGGATAGGAGGTCCTTTCAAATTATTGATTAAGGAATCCCTCATGCAACAAAGGAATGATATGATGGATAGTTTCTCACAAATCCTTTGGTGACTACCAACAGGCGATGCATCTTCTTCAAGCGGAGGCGCCACCCCCTTCAAGGTACAAATAAACTTCTATATTCCTATATTTGAAGGTCAGATAGACCATATGCTGTAGACAAGTGGTTGACTCTACTGGAAGGGTATTTTTCTGTCCATAACTTTCCGAATAGAGAAAATATTACTTTTACACTCCTCAAAGCCGTTCCCCATGTCAAAGATTGGTGGGAAACTTTCTGTGAGCAAAAGGAAATAGAGGAACCCTCATTATTTACAGTCACAACCACCTAGGAATCCTTCAGAGATGCTATTAAGGAACAATACTACCCTGTCAGAAGTTATGACAAATTGTATACCAAATGGGCCACACTGCGGAAAGAAAGAGACCAAGCAATGTCAGATTTCAAAAATATCTTCCATACCTTGCGCACCAAGTTGGGTATAAAATATTTAGAGAGACATATGGTGATCAAGTATCGTGGTGCTTTGCATAGATACATCCATACTGATATGGAATTTATGGACATCTCATCCTTGGGCATGGCCTACTGATATGTCTTCAAAATCGAGCAGAATCTCAAACAAAAGACGCAAAAATTTGGGTCTGGGAACCCCGCACAACAAAAGCCAGGAAAGGGCAGACCCAACCCACAGAACAAAGGAAAAAGAAAAGATGGATAGTATCAAGTCAACCATTCCAAGCCATAAGCCAAGAAGGACACCAGAAAGACAAAGTGAGATACCGGGAAGTGGTGTGACTTCCATAAGAGCGCTTGGCATAACACTGTTGTCTGCTGCTCAAAGTAATTACTGGTGGCCGAAGTGAAAGGCTCTGAATCAGATGCGGGTTCTGACTCTGAGCCAGAACCAAAAAGGGGAAAACAAATCATTGACATGGAACCCAGTGCAACCATTATTACCACCAAGCTCTATCCTGGTGAACCAAACGAGCCATAAGGAGAGTGCCTCTTCCATTCATAGATGTGGGTAAACGGCACCCCGCTGCACCTCATTGTTGATAGCGATATCCAGAAGAACCTCATATCAGAAGAGGTCGTCAAGTGGCTGGACCTACCGACAATGCCTCACCCACAACCCTACACCATTGGATGGCTCCACCAAGGAAGTGATCTCCGCGTCAAGCAACATTGTTGACTGTCGTATGACATCAAGCCCTTCAAAGACGAGGTATTGTGTGATGTTGCTCCTCTCGAAGTTTTTGAAATTCTTTTGGGACAACCTTATTTATGGAAATGTCATGATGTATATGAGTCTAGGCCTCGTAGTGTTATTATTACTTTGAACATGAAATTGTACAGGATACCCGAGGAAATCCCACCTAGTTCCATTTCCTTGATTTGTGCTAAGCAATGCAAGAAGGTCATATCTCAGACTTGAGGAAGTTTGTCTTCTTCGTGATTCACTCTCAGAATAAGTGAAAGATCACAACCACATCTAGGGTCTCTTCGATCGACCTCTCCACAGAGCAGAAGCAAGTATATAAGGTTGTGGAAGAATACTCAGATATATTCTCCTCACCTACCGGGGTACCTCTGCACTGCCAGGTCAAGCACCCTATCGATCTGATCCCCGATGCATCACTGCCCAATGGGCCAGTCTATCACTGCTCTCTGTTAGAGAATGAGGATATCAAGCGGTAGATCCAAGAACTTCTCCACATGGGGCACATCCGTCCCGTCCCATCACCTTACGGGATCCCAATCGTGTTGGTACAAAAGAAATATGGAACCTGGCGACTTTGCATTGATTACCAGGTTTTGAATAAAATCACAGTCAGAAATCGATACCCGATTCCATGAATCGACAACCTCTTTGATCAACTTGCGGGGGACAAATAATTTAGTAAGATTGATCTAAAGTCTAGCTACCACTAGGTCCTGATAGAACAGACAGATGTATGGAAGACCGCCTTCAAGTCAAAGGAAGGCCTTTTTGAATGGTTGGTCATGCCCTTTGGTTTGACAAATGCTCCAAAAAATTTCATGATGATGATGGACGATATCCTACAACCATTCACCAATACTTTTGTAGTGGTGTATCTGGATGACATTCTCATTTACAACAAGACTTGGGCTGAACACTTGCAGCATATTCAACAGGTTCTGCACAACCTGCGACAGCACAAGCTATACTCCAACTTGGAAAAATTATCCTTCGGCATGGACAAGGTCCATTACCTGGGCTACATCGTTGATCAAAATGGCATACATGTGGATCCAACCAAGATCTATGTCATCCGTGACTATCCAGCCCCAACCACATTCATTGAGCTTCAGAGCTTCTTGGGCCTTGCCAATTTCTAATGCAAGTTTGTGTTGAGATTCTCCCATATTGCATGGGCCATTAAAAAAATAACCAGGGGTGGTGGTAAGGCAAAATTTGTGTGGGGCCAGTCCCAAAAACAAGCATTCGATTATTTGAAGTAGCGCTTGTGCTCAACCCTAGTAATTTCACTA
This sequence comes from Picea mariana, assembly GCA_032191745.1. Lineage (NCBI taxonomy): Eukaryota > Viridiplantae > Streptophyta > Pinopsida > Pinales > Pinaceae > Picea > Picea mariana. The sequence continues at coordinate 20,705 of JASDQU011442439.1, read as the reverse complement.
CTAGACCTACAAAAACCCTTTGATATCGAGATAGATGCTTCAGACTATGCTATGGGCATCATTATCACTCAGCATGGCCGCCCCATGGCCTATCATAGTGAGACACTATCATATGATATCCATAAGTACCCTACTTATGAAAAATAAATGTACTCAATTGTGCAAGCCTGCCGCCAATGGAGACATCACATTCTTGGGAAGTAGACAGTCATCCACACTGATCATAAGCCACTGTAGTTCATGCAAACACAAGGAAAATTATAGAATGACTACCATCAAAAGTGGTCCACATACTTGCAACAATTCCACCTCAACATCAAGTATAAAATAGGAAGCACCAATTGCATCGTTGATTGCCTTAGTAGACCTCCAGCCGCGACACTCACCACAGTGCTAGACTCTTGCGGCCATGAGACCTCTAGATGGCCCCAACTGTATGAGACACACCTGGAATTTGCCACCACCTACCAAATGTTGGGTGCAAACTTAGTTGTTGATAATTTCCATCTTCAGGATGGGTTGTTGTGTTGTTTGGGCCATATCTGTGCTTCATCAAGAGAGTGATTGAAGATGATCTGGTAAGCACACTATAGTCAGGTGGCAGGACATTTTGACATCGAAAATATAGTGGCAATGCTACATAAACATTTCTATTGGCCAAAACTTCAATAGGAGGTCAACAAGTATATCAGGTTCTACACTTCCTACGCTATTGGCAAACCGACCACTAAGAAACATGACCTGTACACCCGTCTTCCTAATCCTGACATGCCATGGGAATCCATCTCAATGGACTACATGTCGGGCCTACCATCCACCAAGTGGGGAAAATACTGTGTTTTTTGCGGTTGTCCATCGCTTTTCTAAGATGGCAATTCTGGTTTCCTGCACGAAGAACATCACAATAGAGGCCACTGCCAAGCTCTTGTTTGAACGAGTCTGGGTACATTTTGGAATCCCACAAACCATTGTCTCAGATTGGGACAGTTGATTTCTCAGCACATTCTTGTCAATCCTCTGGTCACTGCTGGACACCAAGCTCACCAAATCCACGACCTTCCACCTTAGAAAGATGTCTAAACTGAGGTCGTAAATCGAATAATTGTGCATATCCTTCGCATGTATAATTCAAGGCACCCTCTCACATGGGATGAGATCCTTCCCTATGTCCAACATAGCTACAACCGAGCCCTACATAGCTCAACCAACCACAACCCCTTTCAAGTGGGGTTGGGATTCCAACCATTGGGTCCCATAGATGTTGCACTTCCTCTTGTGGTCACCTCGACCAACTCATCTCCTTCTTCAAATGAAGCTTATAAATCCACCCTATTCATTGAGTCGATCCAATACATCTGCCAATAGGTTTAGGATATCCTACAAAAGTCCAATGACAAGTACAAGCAGTGCCATGATCAACATCGTGTGCCACATAAGTTTCAGGTGGGCGACAAAGTTTGGTTGAACTTGCAGAAAGAATGCCTTACAGGACCCCATCAGAAGCTTCACCCACTCTGTTATGGGCCATACACCATCGCCAAGGCCATGGGGGGTAATGATTTTGAGCTCAACATTCCTCCTTTCCTTGGCCCGCACCCACTGTTCAATGTGGATCTCCTTTGCCCTTATTTCCCAACATTATTGGACACCTCAGAAGTAGCAAAACAATTGAAACCAACATAGATTAACCCTGCTACATACAACATGCATCCATTTATCATATTGTGGACACACATATCAAGGGCACTCAACAACAAAGGATTCATCTTTATCGAGTTGTCAAAGCAGGGCAACTCCTGCACCAAGGCAAGTGGCTCACCCGGGGCCAAATTCAATAGAAATTTCCTCATCTGATGGGGGAACTCAATGCAATGGAGACCATTGATTCCTAAGGAGGGATTATTGATCTAGGTGGATATCGATGTCCACCCACCTTTTCGAACTGGCTCAAAACAGTTTTCTGGCAATTTTGGTAATTTACTATTTTTAGCAGTTTTTCACTTCTAGAGCCGGTTTGAGGCCCTAAACGATGTTTTTTGGGAAAATCAGGAGAAATATGGAAGTTCCTTCGATATTTACACCAAAATGAATCTCCTTGACGATAAATTTCCAACGGGATATCATATTCCTGAAATAGAGATCGTATGCAAAAATTACGACCCCGAGAAGTTGATGTACTAACTTACCTAAACAGGGCCCACATGACTTTTGGTGCTTCATCTCCTAGGGTTAGGTTTTTATATGTCTAGGGTTTTTAGCATTCCTGTTTATTGTAAAAATGCATTTAGATCCTCATTGTAATCTTCTTTTTACGAATGAGTGCAACTATCACATCTCTTCTCAGAGATAAGCCGCCGTCATTCCAACAAGCTTGTTTCCGCTGCATTTTATAGTTTCAACTTATTTCCTTATTGAATAGAAAACTAGTTTTACCATATCTTTGTTATTTTTTATTAAGCACCTGTTAATAATTTGTAGTCATTTCATTCTACTTATAAAATCAGGATCATCGAACCTCCATTCAACTTTCCACATAGGTTTGTCAGAAGGAAAACACACACATTCATGTTGTGCCCTATATTTAAGGGACCATGAGAGCATTTTGTGCTCATTTTCACACCATGCCTCACAATTTTCCCAATTGGAGAAAGCAAAGAGGGCGAATAGAGGAGGATAGAATCCCGATATCTTTCCATCGTGTCCATCGCAAGAAAGGTATGGTTGATGTTTTTTCATTTCCTCTCTTGGCTTTGCAAAAATACAAAACAATTAGTCATGGGTTATGGATGTAAATCCCAATGGAATTGAAAAATTATTAGCAAGGTTCGCTACACATAATTAATACACATACTTAATACTTGAATGTAAATCTCTCAACAATTCACTAATCTTGTATATGCTTTTTTCAAGTTCATTGTAAAGATAACACATAGTTTTTCTTTGTTTTATATAAAATTATGTTAATGATTTTGTTGGGATAAAATTAAATTGTTGTTTGTAATACCTTTTTCATAACTCCATAAAAAGGAACCCATAGACAATGTAAACCGCTAACCAATGGACTAAGGCGAGGAAAACCCCAACCCAGCACAACCACCCAACATAAACACCCAAATTGATGAGGGGTTGGTCACATTAAGTACACTTGTAAATAAATTAAGGGGCACGAGAGAACCAAGCAAAGGTTCCTTTCCAACTTCATTGGATGTCATTGTGAGGTCCATTGCAAATGCCCAAGGGAAATCAAATTCTATTTCTGAATATAGGGCAAGGATGTTTGATTATTACAACACTGGATTGGATAGAAACCGAGTTAGAGACTTGGGTATTTCAAAACAAGAAATGAAGTATATTTTTATTGATCCTCGATCTGGACAACAACCACCTATGAAAAATAAATTCATTTTCATTCACTGGTGCGTCCACCCACAAATTAGAAAAAAATGGATGGATAGGTGGTACATGGTATTTGATAAACCTCCCTACAATAATAGGGAGGTGCCTTTATAGTTTTTGCAAAAATTATGGGCTGAATTTATTTTGGGTTAGCATGTCAACTACTTCAACATGGGTGACTTCCATGGGTGGTTCGAGGGTTTTCAAAATACCAAGAGCATGCTAAACGTGGTCCCATGATAGGTCCTCATTCCCCCAGGCGAAGACCTGACCCCCCTGCCCAACATCCTCCTATTGCAGATAGCTTGCAATAGGTATATGTAGCTATATCATCATTGAATCCATTCCAGATGGATATTGGTGGCCACCCACCTATTGCAACTAGATCCTCATGTCCATTTTTTGTTCAACACATTCTTCTATATTTCTTTGTAATAGTGGGTTCTACACTTCTGGGGCTGAATGAAGCCCCACACATCCTCAAGGTGTATATGGTTGGCCTCTTTCCTAATTCAACTGGATTATTTTGTATGTTTTCATGTCAACACATCTTGTTGTACTTTTGGGGACCTAAATGTTGTTTGTTTGGCTGACCACAGTCAAATTATAGACATAGTCAGATTTTGATGACAAAATGTGTAGTTCTTTGAAGGACCTTTCCAACAGGCTATCACATGCCTAAAACAGAGGTTGTATAAAAAATTTACGGCACTAGGAAGTTGAGGTACCAAATTACACCAACTTACCCATAGGGCCCACATGAATTTTGGCATTTCACCTTCTAGGGTTAGGTTTTTGGATGTCTAGGGTTTTGGATTTCATGAGTAATATCAAAAATGTCTCTAGAGCCTCACTGTAATCCATTCTTCTTAGACGAATGTGCGTAACAACTACATCTCTTCTCAGAGATAACTACCACCATTCGAGCAAGTTTCAGTTTTGCAGTTTTACAGTTTCAGCCTATTTCATTATTTAATAGAAGATATTGTTCACTGGATATTTGTGTTATTCTTCACATCTCTGTGTTTATTTTATTTAGTTTGTTGATCAACTCGTTCCACTCCTAAATCCATATCAGTGGTATCAGAGCGGTCTGCTATTAATTTATTTTTCTTCGTGCATGTTTGTGACAAGGTCTGGGTACAAGAATTTGGGACTTGAACCAATCGAGCCATTACAAGATCGGTCGTGTCGAGCCTCAGAAAAACCCATGGGACATGAAAATAAATATGATAGAGTAGGAAATCCTATTAAAATGTTACTCGAGGAATCCCTCGTGCAACAAAGGAACGAAATGATGGACAACTTCATGCAGATCCTTCGACGGTTGCCCACGGGAGAAGCATCTTCACCAAGTGGCCATGCAACCCCCTTCAAGGTACAAGTAAATTTTGATATTCCATTATTTGAAGGACTGATAGATGCAGATGTTGTAGATAAATGGTTGAATCTGCTTGAAGGATATTTTTTGGTCAACATCTTTTTCGATAGGGAAAATATCACTTTTGCACTCCTCAAGGTCATTCCCCATGTTAAAGACTAGTGGGATACTTAATCTAAGAAAAGGGCCATGTAGGAATATGAAATGTTCGTGGTGGCCCCTACATGGGATTCCTTCTAGGATTCCATTAAAGAATTGTACTACCATGTTGGAAGCTATGAGGACCAGTACACCAGATGGACCACCCTACATCAAGAAAGGGACCAGAAAATACCAGACTTCACTAATATTTTCCATACGCTGTGCACCAGGTTAGGTATCAAATACTTTGTGCATCATATGGTGCTCATATACTGCGATTGTTTTCATTGATAAATTCAAATAGAAATGGAGTTCCTCGACATTGCCTCATTGGGCATGGATTATAGATACGCTGTCAAAATCGAGCATAAATTTAAGCAGAAATGATGAGATTTTGGATCTGCAAACCCCTCACAGTCGAAGCAGGGAAAAGGAAACCCCAACCCCCACAACAAGGGATCAATTCAATATGGACATCCTCAGGAAAACTAGTCCAAGTAGTAGCACAATAAGGGCAATGAGATTACAAAGAAGGACATGACTAAATGGTGTGAGTACCATAAAAGTCCTTGGCACAACACTAAAGAATTCTGCTCCAAGACGTCCCTCATTGTCGAGCTGAAGGTTTCCGAGTCAGAGGAAAATTCTGAGTTCGAGTCAAATTCTGAAGGAGGGAAGCATATTATCGATGTTGAACCTAGTTCCACTGTCTCTACCACCAAATTCTGGCCAAGCGAACCAAGAGAACCAGAGAAAGGGGAACGTCTCTTTCACTTGCAGATATGGGTCAAGAGGGCTCTGATTAATTTCATTATCAACAATGATAGTTAGAAGAATCTGATTTCAGCAGAGGTCATCAAGTCGCTGGACCTGCCAATGAAATTTCACCCACATCCCTGCACCATCGGCTAGCTTCACCAAGGAATATATCTGCTTGTCAGCCAACAATGTCGTCTGCCCTACGACATCAAGCCTTTCAAAGATGAGGTACTGTGTGATATTTCTCCCCTTGAAGCTTGTGATGTTCTTTTAGGGAAACCATATTTGTGGAAGTGTCATGTTGTGTATGACTCTATACCCCACAGTGTTATTATTACCTTAGGTAGACAATTGTACAGGATCCCAGAGGTAGTGCTACCTACAACTATTTATTTAATCTCTGCTAAGCAATGTAGTAAGGTCATTTCACACACCAGTAAGTTCATCTTCTTTGTGATCTGTTCTCAAAACAAGAATAAGGTCACCGCCACATCCATGGGCTCTACAAAATGACTCTCTTTTCAACAAAAGCAAGTGGATGAGATTGTGGAAGAATACAAAGACATATTCTCCTCACCTACAAGGGTACCGACACACTTCCAAGTCAAGCATCCAATTGATCTGACCCCTGACACAACTCTACCTAATGGACCATTCTATCGATGCTCGCTGATGGAGAATGATGAAATCATGCATCAGATTCGAGAGCTTCTTCAAAAGGGGCACATCAAACCCAACTCCTCTCCTTGCAAAAGCTCGATTGTATTGGTTCAGAACAAGGATGGAACTTGGTGACTCTGCATTGATTACAGAGCCTTAAACAAAATCATAGTCAAGAACCGCTACCCCATTCTCAGGATTGATGACCTTCTTGACCAACTCAAGGGGGCCAAGTTCTTCAGCAATATTCACCTAAATTCTAGCTACCACCAGGTTTCCATTGAACCAAATGATGCATGGAAGACAACCTTCAAGTCTAAAGAAGGTCTCTACGAATGGCTAGTCATGCCTTTTGGCTTAAAAAAAGCATTAACCACTTTCATGAGATTGATGGATGATATATTGATACCCTTCACCAAATTTTTTGTGGTAGTATATTTGGATGACATCCTCATCTTCAACAGAACATGGGAGGAGAACATGCGACATATTCAATTGGTTTTGACCACTCTGCGATAGAACAAGCTTTATGCAAACTTGGAAAAATGATCTTTTGAACAGGGTCCAATACTTGGACTACATTGTTGATGAGCATGGGGTACACATTTATCCATATAATATCCAAGTCATCCGTGAGTGTCCATCCATGACTACACTGACCGAGATTGAAATATTTTTGGGACTAGCCAACTTCTATCGACGCTTCGTGTTGGGATTCTCTCATATTAATATGCATGGGCCCTTAACCAGGTGACCAATGGAGGTGGTAGGGATAATTTCATTTGGGGGAAGGAGAAACAATGAGCATTCGATGATCTGAAGCATCGCTTGCACTTAGCTCCAATACTCTCCTTACTCGATCTACAACAACCATTCAAGATTGAGATTGATGCACCTGACTATGTTGTGGGCGTAGTTCTCACTTAACACGAGCATCCAATGGAATACCATAGTGGGACACTCTCCGATACTGTCCGGAAATACCCCACCTATGAAAAGGAAATGTATTCCATTGTACAATCCTTTCGTCAATGGAAACATTACATTATGGGGAAAGAGATGATCATACACATTGATCACAAGCCTCTGTAGTTCATATAGACACATGAGAAATTGTAGAACGACTTCCATCAAAAGTGGTCCACCTATCTGCAACAATTCCACATCAACATCAAGTATAAGACAAGTATCTTCAATCGTTTTTCTGACTGCCTCATTTGGCCTCCTATGGCTACACTCACCACTGTGCTCCATTCCTATGGACATGAAGCATCTAAGTGGCCCCAAATTTATCAACAATATTTAGACTTTGCCACCACCTACTAGCTCTTGGGTATAGGTGCAACTGTCATTGATTTTCACATTCAAGACAAATTCTTATGCCACCTGGGCCATCTCTTTGTTCCTACAAGCGAGCGTGAAAATCTGATTTTGGAAGCCCACTACAGTCAGGTGGCAAGACATTTTGGCGTAGAGAAATTTGTGGCCATTCTTCAAAAACATTTTTATTGGCAAAAAATTTGATAGGACATCATAAAGTATATCATATATTACACTTCGTATGCCATTTCTAAACCATCCATCAAGAAGCAAGGCTTATACAACCATCTTTCTATTCCTGAGAAGATTTAGGAATCCATCTCAATGGATTACATGTATGGCTTGTTGTCCACCAAGAAAGGAAATGACCTCGTGTTCATGGTCGTTGATCAGTTTTCAAAGAATTGCATCCTCAGAACCTGTAAGAAGAATGTCACAGTGGAAGATAGTGTCAAGCTCTTCTTCAAACAAGTGTGGGTCCACTTTGGGATACCATAGACCATCATCTTCGACTGCGAAAACATGTTTCTCAACACCTTTTGGTTGAGTCTCTAGTCTTTGGTGGTCACCAAGGCCACCAAATCCACTAATTTCCACCCCCAAACTGATGGCCAAACAGAGGTCGTCAATCAGATGATTGTGCACATCCTGGACATGTACAATTATAAGCATCTATGTACATGAGACAAGAGTCTCCCATATGTCCAACAAAATTACAACATGGCTCTCCATAGTTCCATTGGCCATAGCCCATTTCAGGTGGGTCTGGGATTCCAACCCTTGGGACCCATTTATGTTGCACTTCCTCTTGCCATTGCACCGACATAATCTTACCCTGATCAGTATTTGATCGACAAAGCCACCAGATTCATTGAGTGGATTTAGTACATCTTCCAATAGGTCCAAGAGATTTTGCAGAAATCCAATGATAAGTACAAGAAATTCCATGATCAACACATGGTACCACACTAGTTTCAGGTTGGAGACAAAGTCTGGTTACATCTATAGAAGGAGCGTCTCACTGGGCCCCATCATAATCTTTTCCCACTTTGTTATGGGCCTTACACTATCACCAAGGTGGTGGGTAGCAATTCTTTTGAGCTCAACACTCCACCCTTCCTTGGTCTAGATCCAATATTCAATGTGGACCTCCTTCATCCATATTTTCCACCATTATTGGATATCTCTGAGATCGCAGAACAATTGACACCCACAGAGTTCAACCCTGATTGCAGGGAACAAGAATCCACTGATTAGATAGTGGACACACAGGTCAAGGGCACTCGCCAACAACGGATCCAACTTTATCGGGTTGTCAAGGCACGGAAACTCCTACACCAAGGCAAGTCGCTCACTCGGGGCCAAATCCAATAGAAGTTTCCTCACATGATGGGGGAACTCAACAAAATGGAGACCATTACTTCCTAAGGGGGGAGGATTGATCCAGATGGATATTGCTGGCCACCCACTTATTCCAACTGGCTCCTCATGTCTGTTTTTTGTTCAACACGTTCTTTTGTACTTCTTTGTAATTGTAGGTTCTACACTTCTAGGGCTATATGAATCCCCACACATCCTCCAGGTGGATATGGGTCACCTCTCACCTAATCCAATTGGATTATTTTGCATGTTTTCATGTCATCACATCTTGTTGTAATTCCAGGGTTGTTTTGGGGCCCTAAAAGTTTTTTTTTTGGATTTCCATAGTCAAAATATATATGGAAACAAAATTTGATGGTGGAATGTGTAGTTCTCTGAAATATCTTTCCAAAGGGATATCACACACCTAAAACGAAGGTCATATGCAAAAGTTACGGCCCTAGGAAGTTGAGGAACCAAATTACACCAACTTACCCATAGGGCCCACATGAATTTTGGTGTTTCACCTTCTAGGGTTAGGTTTTTGGATGTCTAGGGTTTTGGAATTCATTATTAATATCAAAAATGCCTCTGTATCCTCATTTTAATCCATTATGCTTAGACTGATGCACGTATCAACCACATCTCTTCTCAGAGATAACTACCACAATTTGAGCAAGTTTCAGTTATGCAATTTTACAGTTTCAGCCTATTTCATTATTTAATAGAAGATATATATATATTTTTTGTTTGTTAATGTGGCCAAACCTGTTGGCATCGGGATTAATCTGTGGCTTGAGAAACCGTGACTTAGGGGCATCTAAGCCATCAAAATCACTCGAGGATCGCACCCGGCCTGAGCCACACCAACCCTTAACATGGTTGGATTTTTTGTCCCCACAGGTTTCGAACCGGTGACTTTTCAACACAGAGTGGCTTAACAACACACTCTATCACCGACTATCCTACACCTCGGGGACTGTTTAATAGAAGATATTGTTCACTGAATATTTTTTTTATTCTTCATATCTCTATGTTTATTGTATTCAGTCTTTTAATCAGTTCATTCCTCTCCTAAATACGGATCATACTTGGATCCTAGTGCAACATGGTAGCTTTGTTGCATTATCTCGACAGGAGGTGTCTACTAGTGACATTGATAGAGGTGTTGGAGCTTCACCCCGAACAACAAAGTTCAATGAGGAGAGAGCACATGGAAATATAAATCGTCCATGTGAACCTCACTAATGCTCAAGTTGTGGGTAGACTTGCTATGGGCCTATTGAGGCCATTGGACAACAGAGCTTCACAGAGGAGATTAGTATATGAACCATCTCTATATTCCTCATCATTATATATTCATATTGTATTATGTTTATTTATATCAATATTTTATTGTATGTTGTTTTGTAGTTGCTACACCCGTGTAGCAGACCCTCTATGCCCATGGATGCATTGGTGTATGTCTCCACTACCAATTCAACAATAAAATAAGCTTTCTCAACTAGTCTACCCCACAAAAAGGTATGTGTCACATTTTATAAATTCACCATAGTGATTTCTTTATTTTATGGCATCCTCAAATTTTTAATGTTTTTGTGTTTCTACAGGTTGTGGGACCAAGTGATGTCGAGCAATGTGCCCCTAAGATGGACAATTCACCTACATCATAGGTCTCATGTGTAGAGTTAAATATAATTTAAATCTCAAATTTGTTGTATTTTTATTGTTTGATTTTACTATTTTGTACTAATAGTTCAATATTATTAATATATATTCAACATCTTCTAAATTGTACATTTTTTACAAAATGACACCTCATGCCCAATATACAAAATGGAAACAAGTGCCCTAACATTAAAAACAACCATATGGTGGCCTAGATACAAAGTGGCATTCATTGGTCAATCATTGACCACTTCCACCGTCACCACGCTTAGGAGCATCCTGGAAATTGATATTTCTTCTCTTGCTGGTAGAAACACCTCGAGTGGTTTTGGGCTTAGGTGTGGTTCACCACTCCAAAGACTGCACAAAGAAAAAACATTGTTATATTTTTTCCACAATGAATTAAAATACTTACAAAATGATACTTTGTAATTCAACTTAAGAAAACTCATGATAGATGGTACTAAAAATTATGGGGGTGTTTCCCTCCTCCACGAACCTAATCTCTCAACAATGCCACCCTGCATCACTTACAAGGATCAAATAATGAAATTTAAACAAATATGCATAAAATCAATTCCATTCATGATAAATAAAAATTGCCTCAAAGAATATACCATGCCTCAAATCATATGCCAATAATGTGCCATAAACATGTCCCAAAATATCCAATATGTACCTCAACCATGTGCCAACACCTCCAATATATGCCTCAATCATATGCCATAACCTCCAACATACAAGCCTCAAAATATATAGAATAACATACCTTTCAACATGTGAACCACCTGGTGCATGAGATATCATATATTCAGACCTTCCTCTACTTCAGTGTCAAGAAAAATACCTTCCTCAAAAAATTTCCTCAGCCCCATGGGACTGGACAGAGCAATAGGCAGGGCCTTGCATGATGATACAAGGACAACCAGTGGGTGCCTCACGAGACACCCTATTCTTGACTCATGGGTGTCTTCTCAATTAGATTTTTCTGAAAACCCTTCTCCAATTTGTGTCTCTGAGTACTCCCTCCTTTGCACAACTTCGCTACTTTGCCTTCTCTAAGAAATCACATCCTTGCTTGGTGATTAAATGAGAGGTTCTTGATGTGTATTTATAACCTTCCAAGTAAATACTTTACTTGATTTTTTAGTCGACCTATTATTACACACCTAAGTGATGGACTACCAAATGTCACACTTAAGTGTGGTAAGTGTCACCACTATTGTACTACCAAATGTCACACTTAAGTGTCACAAGTATCGCATTGCCAATTGTCACACTTAAGTGTCCCATATTTTATACACTTAAGTTTCACACTTTACCAAGTGTTGCACTTAAGTGTCACCATTTCATCACCATGAAAAATTGTATGTCATAATCCCTATACATGTTGAAGAAGAAATATGTTAGTTTGTTATAGGATAAATAGGTAAATGCAGACATAAAATAATCTCTCTAGATCCACCTGGATCTAGAACAAAATAGGACAGGACATGATGCTTTTCCTAAGTTACAATCACTAATCTAAGTGTCAAAGAAATAATTGATGACTTACCTTTGAGATCGCTTCCTTATATCTTTGTTGTTCCCGCTTCGCTCCGGTGCTCTTGTGAAACTAGATCTGCAATGACACAAACCAACCAAAGTGAAAGCAACTATGATAGATTCAATTAAAACTTAAACATGTGATCAAGGAGTCATGTAATAAAATGAGAATGATTTTATGGGAAAGAAACATGCCACTATATTATATTGAATAAAAGTGGAAGATACAACTGAAATTCCTTGATGTCACAAGTTCCCTTTTAGTGGTCCTTCATTCCAACACATACATATAGATGTTCTGAGATTTGCATGAAGATGATCTTCAAAATCTTGATTATTGAATGCAAACCTCAAGCATGAACTGAAATAATATTCTTCACACAATCTCCAACCTATTCTTCCAACAATCCTTTTGTGAACTTTTCTTAACTGTGTTTAACCTTTTCTATGAGAAGCCCATTATTATATAGGAGAATTTGTAGTGGTTAAAAGGATGAGGATGATCCCACTAGATCAGAGAAGTTAGTAAGATCGTAACCATACAGACGCCACCTCACATTCCAGAAGATTCCCCTTCTAGAAACTTCTTGAACCTCTTTCCTCTTTTGGCTTTCAAACGCCGCTACACCCTGCCTATATAGAAGCTTGCGGAAATCCCGTAGGCCAGTTATAGAGTAACCTGTGGAAATCATGGTTTTTTACACTGTACACTATGGGTAGCCTGTGACGTCCTTCTAAAAGGTAGTCTTGTAGGGGAGGAAAGAAGTCACTTTTCTCAGGCAAAATATGATTTTGAGGGCCTGATTACATGCTTGTAAAGTCATCATCAGAGTGACCAAAACAATGTGTAACATAATTCCCCCCAAAGTATGAGGTCGAAACTTGTGACAACCGAAATACTTTGTAAAATACATGTGTGTGTCGAGAACAAATAACAAACCGATCGAGAACCTGCAAACAAGCAAGCATCTGCACAATATGATACCATGTTTGGAGTAGGAATTCCCATGTTTAGACTACAAATGATTGAACTCATAAGTGTAATTCATGGCCACTAATGATACACTATGGATCCATCTCATCAAAATATTACATAGCCACAAGGAATACACTGTGGATCTATGTATGAGAAAAATTTGGATGAAAACATAGCCACAAGACATACAAAGTGGATCTATGTGTCAATACAAATCATCAATATTCCATCGCAACCTAGACCATGAATGATGAGATCCAGGGTATTCAATTCCATCGTCCGTAAGTACGAATCTAGCCATGTGATTATAGGTGTTAGAGTCAAACATGGTTAGAAACTGCTTGATTACCGATTATTAATGAAAACTGTTAACAAGTGCGAGGGAAATCAACATTGATGTCAATGACTCCCAAGGTACTGTAGTAAAATCCAATGAACGTGAATAAATGAGATGAAGTCGAACATTTGATTGAATCTTTTGATCAGGGACCAATGACGTAAATCCACTGTCAAGAGAGAAGAAACTTGCTATTAGGGCATGCAGGCTCTAAGTTACTAAACAATTTCTAAGTATCATCCCTAGATAATGAGTTGAAGTCGACAGGAAGAGACTCATCACACGAGGGCCTTGATGTATACCCCATCAATGACACAAAATAAGTAATAGATTTAGGATAGAGTAAAACATGAATATGATTTGAAATTGACACATGGAAGGACGACATGGTAGGAATTGACAACTGTATATGGTCAACTCAAGAGAGGGCTTATTCAGACTTCTCTTGAACATATGGATGACATGACGACAGTCTTGGCAACATTGACTCAAATAAGACACAATATATAAAATTACAGAAAGTTAGACGAGAGACAAATGGATTTCCCAACCCAGATTCAAATGATGAAAAAGGGGGTGTCATGTTCAAGAGTGACTCTTCATTGCCACTAACACAGATATAGAGACACATTTCTTTCCCAAATTTTCCCCCACCATTTCTGGCGAGTACTTATTTATTTTTACACAAGATTGAGGAGGATAACATATGCTTCTAATGTAAGCTCATCCTTTGGACGAGTCCCTTGGAGTATTTTTAACGAACCCTAAGAAGGAGTGGTTCAGTCCCATGTGGGTCTTTCGATGTTTGTTTAACGAGTCAAAAGATAGAAAAATCAGGGGTTTTTCATGTTTATAGAGTCTAAAAAACACTTAAAGAGAACTCTCTCAATTCATTTTTTGTAAAATAGTTCGATAGGATCGAAAAGTGATAAACTATCGCCCATCGAACGTTTTATTCAAATACTTTATGAGCGTGAACAGAACAACGTTGCTCAACAATATTTTTGTTTCTATGGAGTATGAAAATAGCTTAAACGATACTCCATGTGTGTCTCTTTTTGTGTTACCAAGACGAGTACAAAAGGACGACAAAAGTATACTTGGTTGCGTTCTCATAAATTTTCGAGCACGAGAACGAACGAAGAGTGAACTCGAGGTTTTACTAAAAATCCTAAAAAGCATCGATATGCGTAATGAAGAGAAAACAAATTACAGAACAAACATCCATACTCCATTAATTAGGACCCTAGACTTCTTCCTGTAAGAAGCAAGACACTCATGAGGCTATTAGACTTGAGGGTTTATAACAAAATACATTTATATAATATAAAATATTATGAAAAAAGGTAAAAAGTGAAATAAATAAGAGTAAGAACTCCTTTTACCATTTCATTTGCATTTGGTCAAGAACTTGTCTAAAACCCCCTTTTTTACCCCTTACTTCGGTTGTCAATTGCGAGGAGCACAGGCGACCATTCGACGAACGGTCTCCATCAAGACGGTAAGCTCTTCATCCTCTTCCTTTTGAATGGATTGAAATTCGTTTTTAGTGGTTAAAAGATGTTTTTTGGGTGAGTTTTTGGGCCGATAGGCATGCGCTGGGACCGCCACAGGTGACTAGTATCGGGCCCTACGAAAATCAAATATTTCCACAGGCGCCCAATGAATCACTTGTGGAAATACTGCATTGTAATTGAAGCCTAGTTGCAGCGTCCGAAAACCCAAAAATAAATGCATGCGTTGGACCAAAAAGAATTCAAAAATTGATGATTAAAGTTGCTAATTGTCTTCTCTCATCTCCACACAGGTGTTTGATTGCCAAAATGTTGGAGTGGAGAGAACGAGAGCATGAGGATGATGACTTCATGGATTTGAATGACCTGAGCACTGTCAATTCCCTTCGACAGTGTGGCTTGTTAAAATTCTTCAAAATCCAGGGCATGAGATCCCAATTGAGACTATTAGAGCACTTGGTCCATATGTGGTATGTGGACCAACAAGTGTTTCATGTGGGTGTCCATGTTCTTTCCTTGGACATTGAAGATATTTACTTTTTGATGGGGTTATCCCATCGTGGGGCACATGTGACCCTAATAGGGGGTCGAGGTGGTGGCTTGCCGATGAGTGAGTACATCCATCGACACTACGAACTTGAGGCGGAGAGGCACAAAGGTAAAGTGGCCATCATAGGAGTTTAGGATATGACTCTTAGAACCATTATCTTTACTATTTCATGGATGGAGGGAAGTGCTTCACCACACATGGCCCTCCAGAGTTATTTTCAATACGCTATTGAATGCACAGAAACATGAGTGTTCAATTGGTGTGATGGTGTGCTCCGTAGTATGAAGACACAACTTAATAAAAGCAAGAATGTAGACCTAAAGAAGTTTGGGTATGGGTCCCTCATTTGCGACTGCAGGTAGAGTGGGGAATACTAGCCCGACGAGACCCAAGAATGAAACGATGGTGTGACCTTATGGCACAACATGTAGCGAGCTCCATTGTCAAGTACAATGATGCATTTTTTGACTGGTTAAGGCCCCAAATTTTGATGATTGATGATTATGCGTATGCTGGCCTGGACTTTCAGGGTGATCCTGACTTGGTTCTCCCTGAGGGATTTTAGTGGGGAAATCTATGCAAGAGAGACATTTTGTTCTTTATAGTGTTTTTGTGGATTTTAAGGATATAAGATGTTTTTTGTGTTTTCTATAGAAAGAATAATCAAAAAATCTTTGACCATGCATATCTAGGGCCATACTAGCCTCTGGGAACATCTCTGATCTAGAGACGAGGAGAGGCAGGTGTAGTGTCAGGGTGGGATGCTGGCGACTATGATGCAATGGAGAAGAACCTAGAGGGTTTGACATCAAGCATTCTCGACATCTCGATCGAGGAGATCCCGAGATGTTATCGATGCCATACTGTAGGCGTGTCTGGCTCACTTAGTCAGTTATTTTGTAGGGTGGCATGGGTAGTAGTATGCTATCGTGAGCAACATCCATGATGCTATTTTGTAGAAGCCATGGGCTTAATATTTTGATATTTTGGTCCTTGGATGGAAAACATTTTTGTAAATTTTTTTATCGTTATATATACGTCTCAAATGTCTATCTGACACATAATTAACTAGAGCATCAGTTAATGTATTTAGACATCTAGGAATGTGTTGATATTCAATATAATCAAAATAACGTTTCAAGAGGCGAATTCATAGAAATACCCATAACAAAGTAGGACTTCAGATAGTATAGACATTATTTAACTGGAGCACTAATAGCTACGAATCAAGTCGTACAATGAAGTGGTGAATCCCAAGTGAAATAACATCGATCAATAATTCAATGACTATGCTATATTATGTGATATTATTGGTTGCACGACCAAGGAAAGCACCTTGTAGACTGATAAGTTAGGTTGCAGGTGCATAGATTTCCCAAGCAACAGAAGATAGGTTTTGAGTACTATGGCTAGCACCATCGACGAAGTCAATATAGGGTAGTGAAGACATCGACATCTGGAAACCAAGCATAACGCAAGGTAAGTAGTTGGAGGTGGAAACCAAATAACGAAAAGCACAAAAAGTAACACAAAAGAGTATGGTATAGTAAAAGTACAAGCACTCATGCAAAGATAGTCTAAGCATAATACTTCTTCAAGTAAAGCCCATTTCTGGGTTCACTCAAAGGAATGCCATCATAATCTACTAACTTGTAAGCTCCCTTCTCTAACACTCATTTGATGATATATGGACCATGCCACATAGCTTCAAATTTTCCGGCTCCT
Source organism: Picea mariana (assembly GCA_032191745.1). Classification (NCBI taxonomy): domain Eukaryota; kingdom Viridiplantae; phylum Streptophyta; class Pinopsida; order Pinales; family Pinaceae; genus Picea; species Picea mariana. Next base: position 3,374 of record JASDQU011442439.1, on the reverse strand, counting down.
AGTAGATCACGATCTTGTTCATAGAGGAGAACTAGATCTACCTCAGAGAAAACATGTGTTTTGACATGTTTTTCATATTGGGATTTTACGTGTTTCTTCTGGGTTTCAATAAATAGGGTGGCATCACGAAGGGTCTCATCTAATTGTGTAAGATACAATAGACGTTCTTCTTTGGCAGAGGTGTTTGGGAGAAGTTTGATGGCTAGCTTCAAAGATTGTATTTCACATTCAATTGGGATAACGAATTCAATGTCGTAGACTAGTTGAAAGGGGGTAAATCCCGTAGAAGACTTCACAGATGTCCGATAGGCCCATAATGATGAAAAAAACATCATGTGCCAACTAGTCTTATGGATTCCTATTATCTGACGAAGCATGGTGATAAGGATTTTATTTATTGCTTCAACTTGGCCGTTGGCCTGTGGATAGTAGGGGGTTGAGTTTTCATTCCGAAGACCCAAATTGTCGGTAAGTTTAGACATCATAAAGTTTCGAAAATGGATACCATGATTAGTAATGATAGCTTGCGGGATCCCAAATCGAGTAATAATGTGATTAAATATGAAAAGGGTTGTAGTTTTTCCAGTATTGTCGAATGTAGGCATCGCCTCGACCCATTTTGTGAAATAATCCACGTCTATGATAATGTATCCATTCCCCCGACCGAGTGAGGGTTACATGTCATGAAATCGATACCCCATTTTGTGAAAGGTCAGATGGAAACTACAGGGTGTAAGGGAGTGGGATGTGATCTTATTTTATTATTGTATGTTTGGCAAGCATGGAAATTATGGACGGCGATAATACAATCCTTAAATAAAGAAGGCCAAACATACCCTGCTCATAATATATTTTGGGTAGTAGCATACCTAGACATGTGACCACCACATGCTCCAGAATGGAAGTCATTCAAAGATTTCTCATCTTCGTTATAGGTGAGACATCGTCGAAAAATGAAGTCAACCCCACGACGATAAAGAGTGTCACCAAGGATGATATATTGACGAGCTTGATATCGTATACGATGATAGTCAGTGCTAGATAGATCAGGGAAATCGTTTTGAGTCTGGAGATATATAATGATATCTCCATACCAAAGGTCATCGGAACTAAGAGATTCATCAGGCAAAGAATATTCTTCTACGTTTTCTGACTCAGTGTAGGGAAGGTTACACATTAGTTTGAAAAACACCAAATATTTCTTAGACTTAGCACATTCGAATTCTAAGTCAAACTCTTGGAGAATCACTATCCATTTAGAGTACTTGCCCCCTAGAAATTGGCGTGTAAGAATGTGCTACATGGGGTTGCAATAAAAAATTAAAGTGGTCTTGCGTAATAGGATGTAGTGACAGAAACATTGGACAACTTGAATAGTTGCTAGGGCTAGTTTTTGAACATGTAAATATTTGGTTTAGGTGGTCGTGAGACTCCGAATCAAATAATATATGACATGTTCATCATGTGAATCATCTTCTTAGACTAGAACCATGGTGATGGTAGATTCCTAAGCAATGAGATAAAGGAAGGAATCTCGACTATAATCGGGTGGAAAAAGTAATGGGGTATGAGTTAAAGTTAGTTTCAAAGCTTCGAAATATTTGTTGGCAGTAGAATCCCATACAAACTCAGAACCTTTCTTTAGCAGTCGAGTAAATTTGAGCATTAATTGAGCGTATTTTGGGATGAAATGATGTAAAAAATTTTCCTTCCCTTGCAAACTTTGAAGTTGGCAAAGTGAAGAAGGAGGAGGGATATTGAGGATTGCCTCGACCTTCAAAGAATAGACCCTGATCCCTTGGAATGAAACGATAAAACCTAGAAGTCGGTCAGACTCCACACAGAAAACACATTTGTGTGGGTTTAAGAGAATACAATAGAACCGACAACGAAGGAAAATGGCTCAGAGGTGTGCCATATGGTCACTACGATGCATGGAAAATGCCGATAGGTCATCTAGATATGGATGTACAATGTGTTTGATATCATGAAAGGCATACAACATGACACGTTGAAAAGTTGCACCGATGTTCTTTACACCAAAGGGTAGTTTTCGGTAGGCAAAGGTGCCCCAAGGACAAATAAAAGCCATTTTGTGTTTATCCGCGAGAAAGATGTTGATTTTATTATAGTCGGAGAAACCATCCATTAAAGAGAATATTTCACTCCCGAAACAATCGTCGATGATCTAGTCAATGAAGGGGGTGGGAAGGTTTTCCTTAGGAAAAGATTGATTGATATCCCTATAATCGATGCAAACACAGATCGTACCTTGTTTCTTGTTAACTAGAACGAGATTGGATACCCAATTAGTTAAAGCCACAGGATAAATAAAGCCAACTTTAAGAAGTTTTTCAACTTCAATCTTAATAGGAGATGCTTTACGGGGGTGGACCGGATGAAGTATCTACCAGATGGGTTTAGTGCCTGGGTATGTCTTAATTTCGTGTACAAAAATATCAGGGTCAAAACCCAACATTTCTTCATAGCTCCAAGAGAAGATGCCACGAAACTCTTGAAAAAGTCATTTATATGCGACAACCTTGTCAGTGGAGCACGAAGCTCTGATGTGAACATTTACAACAAATCCAGGTTTAATGTCTATGTTGAGGGGGATGGTGGGAGAAATATTACTTAAGTTCCCTTCATATAACACATCATGTGATGACTCGAGAATAGAGGAAATGACAACAATGGTTGACGAAGTTGAGATCCGTTGGTAACTCTTGATGGTGTGTTGTTCAAGGAAGAGAATGGAACGATGATGTCCATCATCCTAAGGGATGTATTCCATTGACATAACTGACATAATCATCTCATCTGTGGGAAAAATAACATGGAACGGGTTAGGAGATGATTCACTGAGAGAGAGGGTAGAAGGGGTTGTCAATTGAATGTCTTGATAGGAATATTCAACCGGACTTAAAGGAATTTGGTTGCCATAGCGAGTATAATCACCAAGTTCGGGTATTACCCATGGGTCGGAAGATGTGTGAGTGTTGTGAACAGAGGTGGAAATCATATTGATTGAGGAAACCAAAGGGGGTGGAACATCGAAAGGTGGGATCGGGAATGTACCCATCATAGTTAAATCTTTAAGTAGGCCCACACCAACGTTCTTATACCAAGGCGGTGTATTCAAGATAAAAGGTACGTTGCTAGTATGGGTGTCAGAGTTTAAAAAGGATAGCTGGTCGACAGTAATGACCTTTCCATGATGTGGAAAACATATAAAACGGAAAAGGGTAGACACAATGGCGTGCATCGCATCAATCCATCTACGACCATGTAATAGGTTATAATCGAGAGGTGCATCAAAGACCTCAACTTCAACATTGACCGATTTTCCTTCCAACATAATAGACAACGAAGGA
>JASDQU011442438.1:0-23443 GCA_032191745.1 Picea mariana | reverse complement strand
AACCTCCTTTTACCCCACTTAAATGTTCAAGTCCAAGATGATTCAAAATGAAAATGTCTCCTTGGTATATATAGGAGACTAGGAGGTTTAATGGCCTAAAGCCGACATAAATAAAATAACATTACTAATCTAAATTACAACTAATTTCCTAGAGCCGACATAAATAAAATAACATTACTAATCTAATATGCCCCAATTAAGTGGTAATGAGCCAATATTAGGGCTTAACACACTACTACTCGTGCAAAGTATATAACACATACCCAACAGTCTCCCACTTGTTTTTTTCTTTGCATGCATGGGGTTACAAGGTTACATAGTCAACAATCCAAGGAAACAATGCCCATGGATCTTCTACACCAAGAGAACTTCTCAGTGATCATAGATTTTGTTAATGAATTTGCAACATTCTTCAAAGCGTCCACCTTCATCAACAATACTTTCTTTTCTTAAATCATGTGTCTCACAAAGTGATATTGAATATCAATATGCTTTGTCTTTGAATGATCCTCTACACCAAGGAATAGGAACCTTGATCGGTTTACATTCCTTCATATTAAACCTCTGCAATATTCTCTTGACATATTTTCTTTGATTTAACCAAAGTTTCCTCTTTTTTCGATCTCTTTTAATTTCCATGCCCAAAATGAAATTTGAAGCACCTAGATCCTTCATGTCAAATTTAGAGGACAACTGAGTTTTCACATCCTGGATAATCTCCTTGTTGTTTCCTATCAGCAACATGTCATCCACATACAAGACCAAATAAATCAAATGATCACCAATTAATTTAAAATACACACAATGATCCTCTTTGCTTCTTGTGAAGACAAGTCCCAACATATAAGTATCAATTTTTTTATACCACATCCTTGGTGATTGTTTTAAACCATACATGGACTTTTTCATCTTGCATACCAACTCCTTCTTTCCCTTCATAGCATAGCCTTCTAGTTGCTTCATATAGATTTCTTTTTCCAGATCCCCATGTAGGAATGTTGTCTTCACATCCATATTCTCTACTTCAAAATCAAATGCAACAACAACAGATAACAAAAAGCTTATAGAGGTTAACTTATCAACAGGAGAAAAAATCTCACCAAAATAAATTCCCTCAACTTGGGAATAACCCTTTGCTACTAACCGAGATTTGTTTTTCTCCACTTTTCCTTCCGCACTCAACTTCTTTTTAAATACACATTTTCTACCAATGGGATTTCTTCCAGTCGGCAACTCCAGTAGATCCCAAGCCTCATTCCTATCCAAAGATGCCATTTCTTCATCCATGACCCTTTTCCATAGATTTCCATCCTCTGAATCCACTTCCTCCCTGACAGTTCTAGAATCATCATTCGTAATAGACAAAGCAAAATTTGAACAAAAATAAGATGGAGTATACCTTTCCGATAGATTTTTTTCTCGAAACAATCTCCTCAGTACTGGAGTATGAGGATATTCTTCTTCTGATTCATGTTCTTCTGTAGAGTTTGATTCATCATCCTTTAAATCAAACTCTATTTTCTCTGGTTCTTCCTTACTTGTATCACTTTTTGTTTAATAACATCTTTCATTTCTCTAAATACCACATCTCGACTATACACTACCTTCTTAGTTTATGGGTTCCAAAGCTTATAACCTTTGAGACCATCCTTATATCCAATAAAGATAAAATTTTCAGCCTTCTGATCTAGCTTACTCTTGTTTTCCTTTGGAACATGAACATATGCATCACAACCAAATACCTTGAGATGTGTCAGAGAAGGTTTCTTACCAGTCCATACCTATTGTGGAGTCTTGTCATCCAGTGTTGATGAGGGTGATCTGTTGACCATGTAACATGCAATACCCACCACCTCTGACCAGAATTCTTGCCCTAACCCGACACCATTGAGCATGCACCTTTCTTTTTACATCAACGTCCTATTCATCTTTTCTGAAACTTCATTCTGCTGAGGTAAATATGGACTATTCTTCTGCTTTGCTATACCACACTTCTTATAGAATTCTTCAAATTCATTCTCACGGAACTCTCCTCCATTATCTATACTTATCACCTTCATTCTTTTCTCTATTTGATTCTCAACAAGAGCCTTAAACTCTTTAAACCTTTCAAAGAATTTGAATTTCTTCCTGAGGAAATATATCCAAGTATTAATGGAGAACTCATCTATAAATGAGACATAGTACACAGATTTTCCCAATGATGGGACCGACACAGGTCAAAAAACATCATTGTGAACTAGCTGTAAAATTCCTTCTGCCCTCATTGCACCAGAGGGGAATCTTACCCAATTCTTCTTCCCATATAGACAATGTTCACAGAAATCAAAATCCAGAGATCAGTTAGACATACCTTCAACCATACCTTTACCATGTAATATTCAAAGACCCTTTTCTCCTAGATGCCCCAGTCTTTAATGCCATGGCATAACCTTTTCTCAAGAGAATGTAGGAGTTCTTTCTTATTCAAGTCCAATATCAGGAACAATGGAACTATTACACCCATCACTAATAGTTCTTCCTTGCAGCTTATAAAAAGTTCCAAACCGAACTCCCTTCAGCAACACCATTGCTCCTCGAACCATCCTGCAGGTTTCCTTTTCAAATAATTTTTTTACTCCTGTATCATCCATTTTGGGGCTAGGGAGCCTTTGTGTATATGTTGTGTTTTATAGGTTGGTGAGCTAGTTATTATAAGTTAGGAGGCTTATGTGTTGAATTATGATAGAGAGCCTAGATGCTAAAGGCTAGTGAGCTTATTTTTGTATATGTAAATACTCATATCATTAATATAATACATCGCTACGTGTAGACCGACCACGATAAAAGAGTATGGGGGACTAAACTCCACTAGTTAGGGAAAGGGGGGCCTAAAAGTTAAGTAAAAGGGCTAATATAGTGAGCTTAAGCCAAAACGGAATATTATATTAATATTCCTTAAAGTATAAAGTATGGATAATTATTTTATCCTAAGTTCTAAATATGGGGACAAGTGGGCCAAAGTAGCTCTCAAAATGACAAGTGTCAAGTTGGGAACATGGATATTTATAGTTTGTACTTAGTTCATTTTCCCATTCATTCATTCATTCCATGATCATTCACTCACTCATTCAACTATCCTTCGTACCTTTATGTTACTATCATTGTACCTGTATCCATACCATACTTGTATCTGTACATGGTTATCTCAAGAGTTGGACTGAAGAAGCGGGTTGTGAGGCCCATGGGATATTGAAGAGGCAGGTTTTCAGGCCTGTGATAAATCTCTCTAGGTGAGAGAATTGTTGGGGAATTGATTCCCGAAGGTGCTAAACTAAAAATACAAGGCTATGAGACTTCTTGTGAGGCTTGTTGTTGAAGCCCGAAAAGGAAGTGGGGCAGCCGAGGGACTGTTAAGCAGAGAAGGGGCACACTTCCTGGGGTGGGACAAGCATGTGGGGAATGAGGGACTGTAGGATGTTAGTTTGAGTGGGCACCTGTGATGGAGTCTTTCCTGTTGTCTGAGATACATCATCCTGGATAGGAATCCATTTAGCCGAGTGGATATTAGTCCCAGCTCGAGGGTGACCCACTGCTCAGAGTGATGAGCAGTGTGGTCTAAGGCTAGGAGGTTCATGGAAGGTCTGCACATAGTTGGTCATATTATTACCAAGATAAGTGTCAATTGTGTGTTAACTAATATGTTGCATTATTATTTATGTGTTTATTTTTATGGGTTTTTCCTGTGTGTGGTTTATACATGTCTTTATATTTATGGGTATGTCCTGTCTATGATGCATGTCTATGTTAACTGTTATTTTTGTATGACTATGTGCATTTACATAATGTATTTGTCTATTTTAAGTTTTATATATAAAGTTCCGTGAGAGTTTATGTGCGTATATGTTTTAATTTGCATACAGTTCGAAATTTTTTATGTGGCATAGCCCAGTTGGATGTTGGGGATGTTAAACCTATACGCGATTATGAACACTATAGCCTGCGTATATGTCCGTAAAAAATGTTTTTTAGTGGTTGCTAACTCAAAAAATGGTTTGTCTCTTGCAGGATGGTGCTAGAGTGGAGGGAAAGAGAACGTGAGGAGGTAGATAATGTAGTGGAGAGAGATCCAGGGGCCCAAATGGCCTTGAAAAGATCTAGGGTATATAAGTTTTAGGATCTCAAAGGAAAGAGAGACCAAGTGAGATTGATACAGTTTCTCGTGGATTACTGGGATCCAGATAGTGAGAGCTTAAACTTTGATGGAAAACCATTAAGAATTTAATTTGAGGACATTTATTTCTTGATGGGATTGTCACATTGGGGTGAGGTGGTCAACCTCAAATCTCAGGGAGCTGGGAGCTGTATGAAAATCGAGGAATACATAGACACTCATTGCATTGTAGGGACCGAGAAGGTCAAGAGTCAACTCCCCATTAGAGCGATAAACAATCTTAGCCTCAAGATTGTTGTCCTCATTTTGACACAGATCAAAGGATCGACCTCTTTGCACCAAGCATCGAGGATGCTTATGTTATACTCATTGGAGTGTTTGAGACCCACGGTGTACGACTGGAGCACCTCATTGTTGTCCAACATGAAGAGCCAGCTGACATAATGTAAACATGGTAGTAAAGGGAACGTTGGGTTCACTTCTATCTTGTGTAGATTTTTCTTCAAGCAGGTTCTAGGCTTGGGACCTAGAGTTGAGATCATTCTGCATGGACCTCGTGATCCAACCATGGAACGGTGGACTAAGGTGATGAGGAGACAAGGGGGAGGTAGGGTGCCAACAACCTACAACAATGAATTCTTCTTCTAGTGGAGAAAAAATGTCATAGCTCTGAATGACTACCCTTATGAAGGGATCGAATTCAGAGGGGATCCTGATATTCCATTACCACCAAGGACCGCCTACGGAGACATAGGTATGTCAATTTTTTTTGTATTTTTGTATACGAAAACAAAAATATTTTTGGATGATGTTAAGTACTAACTAGACATGTATGTGACATAGACGTAGGTCCATGATGACCGGAGGGACTTCTAGGACATTTTCAGAGGCACCGAGGAGATGATGCAGTGGGAGGGGACACAGAGAAAGTCCTTCAAAACGTGCAAGGAAACCTGTCTCATTTGACACAAAGGATTATGATGGTTCATGTGGAGGATCTTCCGAAGGCTATGCAACGATAGGTGGTGGGTGTGCCCTGTTCTTGGGTGCAACTCGTTTGGCATCTTGCAAATGTTGTAGTTTTCTATCACGAAACTCATATAACACCGGAGGTGTATATTTCATGACCGTTGTATGATCGGTTGTATGTGTATATTGAGGGTATTGGCCCCAATTTTGTACCATAAACATCATATTTTTTGAAATATATATAAAAGCATGGTTCTTCGGCTTTACTTATGTTACAATGTGTACATTGATGAGAATGTTCTCTTTGATTTTGTTATGTGACAAATGCGAATATAAAAAAAAAATAGCATATGCATCAGATACATAATTAGAGCTCCTAGGTATGTGATGATAAGTAATAAAATCAAACAGTTGTTCCAAAATTCGTACCCATAGGAATCATCGGAGTAAAGTAGGGTCACGCACATGGTAACTGTCGTTCAACTGACATAATACTAACTGTGAGTCTATTTGAACCTCCAAAGAGTGAATACCATGTGAAATGGCATCACACAAAAGTTCTATAACAACGATATATTCGGCCACATTATTCATGGATGACCCTAGGAATACGCCACCTGAAGACACCAGTAGAACCTTGGGTGAGTAACCATCCCAAGCGATGGAAGCCAAGTTCCGTGTATGATGACTATCCCCGTCTGTGAATCCTAAGTAGACTGAAGGCTCCTTTGACATCTGGAAACCAAGGGGAAAACTCGATAAGCAAGCTAAAGATGAAAATAAAGGGAAAATATATATATACACTAAATTACATTAGTATACAAAGAGTTACTCCCAAAATGAGGCCTCAAGTGTAATATCTTTTCAAATAGAGCCCATTCTTAGGCTCAACCAACATGTTCCCTTCATAATGTTCTAATTCATAGGCTTCTTTTTCTAAGACATGTATGTTTTCCCTCAACCAAGTTTTGGGGAAACTTTGGTCAGATTTGGCCCACTTTTGGACTTCGACATGATGGTCAAAGATGGAGCACCCAAGCAGAGTGGAGATCGCGGATCTCACCCATTTTTTAGGGATATGTGGACCTAGTAAGGGGTTCTCTAGGGTTTTTGTAATGGGTTTATGGGATGTCGACCCATGGGATTTTCCCATGTTTAGGCCTTATTGTCAGGGTTGTAAAAGTATAAATAAAGAAGAATGTATTGTAAAAGTAGAAAAGAAAGCTAAGTGCAAGTAGTAGCAAGAAAGCTAAGTGCAATTAGTTTGAGATAATTTGTGTAAGAGAATGTATGTGTGTTAGGGATTTGTGTTCCCTAGAGAGTTGGATCTGTGCCTTAACCTAGTTTTAGAAGCAGGATCCGGGGCTCAGTGCACAGATCTCTTATCTGGTGCGAAGTTCGACTCTGTGGCTTAGTGCACAGGAGTAGTTGAATGTAAGAGATTGACGAATAATAAAGAGGCGAAGCGGTTGGTGGACATAGCCCCACACTGGGGTGAACCATGTATATATGGTGTCTTATGGTTTTCTTTGTGCAATGTTATTTATGATAAGAATCTGCTTAGTTCTTTGGATATGATGTATAATAGATAGATATTTTTTTGCTTCAGTGCTTTACTTGTGTTAAAGTTAAATGAATGCTAGATATAGATTCTAAGTGCTAAATACTCAAGGTATATTGTCATTTGTTGTTACTGCGCCGATCTATCTTTATGTTTTGCAGATTTAATAGGGTTAGTAAACTAATGCATGTCACTTACTAAGCGTCAACATAATACTCTACTTAGTGTTATTATCACATATCTTTGTCCCAGCCTAGTTACATACACCTGCGTCATGTAACCCCCCTTGTTTCTACCTTGGTTGAGACTTATCCTACTTACAGGTGTTGCAGAAAGGGATGGTAGTCAGGGTTTTGTTGGTGCGTTGTTAAGCATTGAACCCTGGGTCTGTCATTGTGCCGACAAATGGTTCCGATGTCGGGACCCGAAACTGTGATTGTTGGGAACTAAAGTAAGGAAAGAGAGAATCTCTATTCGTAGCTATGTTGATGAAGTGTGTAGTACTCTACTTGATTTGTGAGTATTTCTGTCAAGAAAGTAAGTATTGAGACAAGCTTTGTGCTTTGGTAAGAGAAAGATAAGTGAATTTTTTGTTTTGTTTTGAAATCATGAACTCAAGTATGTTTAATAGGTTCTGTCCTAGTCTGAAGGCTAGGGAGCAATTGAAAGAAAGAGTTGATTTGAGTAAAATTAATGGAAATTAAGAAAGATATGTTATTCCTATGCATAGAAATAAATTTTGGACTAATAAGTGGATGACGGAACCTAAATTTTTTTTTTGCATATTGCAGGTCCAACACTATGATCCTAGGGGAAGTGCACAGTACATAAGAGGTTGGGGAACATTTAAAAGAAAAAGAGGATTAACTTTGTGTTATAACTGCAGAAGACCAGGACATCTTACTAAGGAATGCCTTGGGGCAGGTCCTATTTGTATTTGTTGTAAGATTGTTGGTCATGAGGTTGAGGATTGTCCAAGGATGATTGATAAAGTCGAAAGGATGAACATAAGACAAGAAAACTATGAAGAAAGTCAAGAGACTAAAGGCATGTTAGGAAGTCATAATGAGGAAAGGTGGGATAAAGTTCAGAATATGTTATTAAAGTTGAAAGAAACAATGGATGTTCAGAAGGATGTCAATTTACCAGAGATCCTGAAAGTAAAGCAATGCATAAATACAAGAATATAAGACTTCGACATAGAATGTGACTTGGATGAAGAAACACAAGTGAATATTATGATAGAAGAAACTTGGGAAAGTTTGGGAAAGCCTACTATGGTACCTTCATTGGGAAGGATAGACTTGTTTAAGGGAAAGATGATAACCTTATGTGGAAGAGTTACTAATGTACCTATTATTGTTCATGGAACATTGACTGAAGAAGAATTTGAAGTCATTAAGTTTGTAGGGGACAACACCCCTTTCCCACTTTTGTTAGGAAAGACTTGGATTGAGAAAGATCAGATCAGAAGGAAAGAAGAAGAGGAAGCTACAAAAAAGAAAAAGCTAGAATTAAGGGATTTCATAGCTAAGAAAATAGACTGACTAATAGAAGAACGAGAGGATAAGTCGAAGAAATAGAACAAAGCAATAACACAGGAGGGATAGAAAGCAAGAGAGTTAGTTGTCAAGGTTGAAAGAATGCAATAAGGCTTGAAGAACCTATTGATGCAAGAAAGAAGTATTCCCACTCCAAAAATGTTAAGAAAAGGGATATTAGATTCAAAATATTTGAAGGCACCTCAAGAGAGTGAAGCCACTACGCTAGGGGAAGATAAGAATAAAAATGGAAAGAGGATTCTCGAAACAGTTAAAGAGACTCAGATAACAAGAAAGAAGGCAAGGAATCTTAATAAAAAGAAAGCTAAGATGGAAAATCTACAAGAAGCTACAAATACCAGATGGAAGACTTCGCAAACTGGAACCTCGCAAGAGGCAGGTTCCTAGGATTTGAACCTTGTTGGAACAACAGGACTGCGCAGAATTGGACTTCTCCCTAGCGAAGTTATATGGGCATTGGAAGTGCCCCGGTAATTGGAATGACACTCTGGAATGGTTAGAAAACTAATGGACCTTTTTTAGATGTTGAGACTTTGCCATAACAGACAGATTCACAATGATGGAAGCATTTCTTGGTCATTGGAAGATATGTTACGATGCCATTCTTATTTAACTAGTTCGTCGTTGTGCTAGGACCACTTTTTTCTACCCAGGATTGACTAAGATAAACAGATAAATGTACAAATTTTGAGTTGTGTTATTTGAAACCAGACCCAGCCTGTCTGTTTGTCTACCCTGCCTGTCCATTTTGTTACCCCGCCTGTTTGTTAAAAACCAGAATGTCGGGAGAACCTAGTGAATTGGAGAAGTCTATCGAGGAAGTCCTTAGGAAGCTAATGGATTAGAGAATGATGTCCAAAGGTTTCCAAGCATCGTCGACTAGGGGACTGGAGGCTTCCCCTTCGACCAGATGATGTTCTGGATGTGTCAACCCCGTGATTGAGCATCAAAGTAAGCACTACGGTGATCTGGCTAATGTGAAGCAGATCCCGTCGATCCTACCCAAATATATTCCACCTTTGGATGGCGTTGTTAACCATGACAACATCCCTCATGAATTTGAGTACTTTGTTTTTACTGCGTACAATCCAAAAAGAATATGCATATTCAGGAGCTAGTTAGGACAGATTCCTCTATTGAAGAACAACGACTTTAACTTGGGAGACCGAAAGAACTATGCCATGTTGGAGCCACGCAGCTACCTCAAGAAGACAACTGGTAAGAAGCCTCGCCTCGTCTCACAACCATGGATTAAGGGGTTGGCGTTGTCCACCGTGTTGAATGTGACGAATATCCTGCATTTTGTCCACCACTAGAAGGTTAACGCTTGTGTTAAACTCCTCCTATCATGCTATCATGGTGGATTGTTGTGGATTTACAGAAGGATTACAGTGGATCCGACATTGATCCACCAGATCACAGGATTGAGTGTGAAAGGCCCTGAACCTTAGCATTTTTATCCATGGAAGGCCTGAGACTGTTCCCTGGCGCAGTGCATCAAATAATCTTACGAAGAAGTTGAGAAAGGAAAGTGAGGTTACAAGGTAGCCCCTATACAGGATGATGCAGTGTGCCTTTCTTGCCAACTCCTAGCTGGCAAGATGGTAAGGAATAACCACCCCACATAGGTCACCGGGTTCGTGGTGGACCTCACAGGAAAATGTGTGGAGGGAATGCAGATGAACTGGGCGAACTATCTCTTCAATGAATTAGATAAGGATTGTCGCGAAGCCCAAGATTTGGGATATGAATTCCATTATAGTTGGTTGATCATTTTGATCAAATTTGTCACTTGGAAAATGCCTGAAGAATCCACCTTCCCATATATTGAATCTACCGAGCTGTTGGCCACTCGATTTTCAACCCTATGGTATACCAACGACATGACAAAGAAGTGGCAGTCCAATGTCTTGTTTCATGGGTACTATCAATAGTTAAAGGTTTCCATCGAATCATTTCCATGCATGACACCGAGCACCACACATGAGGTGCATGACGAGAGGGAGGAGACCACTCAGAACATAGTTTTTTGCAAAATGGTCTTGAGAGATTTGCATAGATGATTTTAGGGGCTAAATTTCGCAAATGGGCTAATTTTCCATGGTTTTCCCAACAAACGATTTTCCAATTTCCATTTTTTCTAAAAATGATTTGCCCAAATTCAATAGAATAAAACTGTTTTACCTTACAAATCGCCAAAATTTTATAGAAACTATATAAAATCCTTAGAAATTTGAATATTTTTACGAAACTATCACCAAATATTTTACATTTTGCATATTAAAGACTAGTAATATTAGCCCACATTTCTACATTTTAATATAAATTTCCATCCTTAAAATCATCCTTGGAGATTTGTTCATGGCCTCTACTTGTCCATTTTCCTAGGGGTAGTAAGGGGAAGAATGACCATGCTTAAACCCCCGTTTAGATGCTATTTCTTCAATCATTTCATTCTGAAAGTGATTGCCATGATCAATGACAATCTCACTCGGGATTTCAAGCCTGGCTATAATTTGATTGAATACGATGAAGGAAAAAATATTCCCGTCGGATTTAACTGTAGGCATGGCCTTGAACCACTTAGTAAAGTATTCTACGACCATGATATTGTACTCATTCCCCCTGGCCGAAGAAGGTTTGCAATCCAAAAATTCCACCCCCTACTTGGTGAAGGGACTGACAATAATGACTTGATGGAGAGGGGTTGGATGTGAGTGCATTTTCTGAGTGAACACCTGGCAAGTGTTACACTTCTTAATCACTTCAATGCAATCTTTAAAGATAGATGGCCAAAAATAATTGACTCATAATTTGTTTTGGGTTGTCACTATCCTAGATAGATGACCACCATAATCCCCACTGTGGCAGTCATTTAGAACATAATCGGATACTTCATGAGTTAAACAATGACGCAAGATAGTGTCTACTCCTTGAAAATACAGAGTGTCACTGACGATAAGATAGTTCTTAGCTTGGTATCGTACATGTCATCGGTCATCTCGCGAGAGATGCTAAGGGAACTTCAAAGTTTGAATATAGAGGACAATGTCTCCATACTAGGGGTCTGATGACAAGACAAGGAAAATGTGTTCATCTGCAAATGAATCAACATGAATAACATCCTCGTCTAATCGTGGGAAGTCAGATATTAAATCTGCAAATGCTAGTGATTTCTTGGATTTCATAGAAGTGAAATCAAGATCGAACTCTTGTAGGATGAAAATTAATTTATTGTACTTTCCCCCTATGATACTCCTGATAAGGACATATTGAAATGGATTGACATCGACAACCACAACAATTTTGCAAAGCAATATATAATGTCATAACCGTTGGACTACGTGAACGATAGCCAAAGATATATTTTCAACATGAGAATATTTCAGTTCATGGCCAACTAAATTTTGACTAAGATAGTAAATGACGTTCTTACGAAGCTCATCATCCTCCTGAACCAACACCATACCAATTGTCTCTTTGGACTCGGTGAACTAAAGCAAGTAATCTCTACCATAGTCTAGGGACTTCAGTAGATCTGTCGAAACCAAGGATTTGTTCAAAGCATCGAAGGATTCCTGGCCTCACTCATCCCAGATAAAAGGAGTTTACTTCTTCAAGAGACGCATGAAGCCCTTAGTAATATTGGCATAGTTCACTATAAACCATCGTAAAAATTTAGCTTTACCATGTAAACCTTGCAGTTGGTGAATAGTGCGCGGGGGAGGAAATCGAAGTATTGCCTCAACCTTTAATGGATCTACCATGATCCCAGTCTTAGAGACTAAAAATCCTAGAAGACGACTTGACCTAACGCAAAAGATGCATTTATGAGGGTTCAACTGGATGTGATAATGGTGACATCTTTCAAATACTAGTTGAGGGTGTTTAGGGTGATCCACTCTCTTATGGGAGTGAGCAACAATATCTTCAAGATAGGCTTCGACTATATGCTTGTGATCGTGAAACGTGAAGGTCATAACACATTCGAAGGTTGCTCCAACATTTTTAAGGTTGAAAGGCATCTTCCGATATGTGAAAGTAACCCAAGGGAAAATAAATGTCACCTTATGTTGGTCCTCGGATTTAATCTGAATTTGGCTATACCCTGAAAATCCTTCCATGAAAGAAAAAACTTCGCTTCTCGCGCACTCTTCGAGAATCTGATCAATGAAGGGTGTCAGGAAGTTGTCTTTAGGACAATCCTTGTTCAAGTCATGATAATCCATGCATACGCAGATGGTTCCTTGCTTTTTATTTACAAGAATGGGATTGGATACCAATTCAGTCACGGGAACTTAGTAGATAAAGCCAAAATTAAGAAGTTTTTCCACCTCTTCCTTAATAGCAGGGGCCTTCTGAGGATTAACATCTCTAAGACATTTTCAAATAGGCTTAGCATCTGGGTAAGTTTTAATTTCATGTTTGAAAATTCGAGGGTTGATTCCTGGCATATCTTCATATGACCAGGTGGATACATCTCGAAATTCCTTGAAGACTTCGGTGTAGATCAATTTTTTTTCCAACTAACAATCTGCACCGATGTATACATTTTCAATCATGCTAAGGATATGAGAGATATTGATTATGAAGGTAGGGGAGATACTCTCCATTTTTCCTTTGGCATAAATATCATGCGTATCAAGTGGAACTATGACGTGACCGAATATCTTGCTCAAAGTAGATCTAAAGTCATCTTGTTCGATTCTAGAAAGATATGGGAGAAAATAAGAGCAATGATGCATATCATCCCAAGGTTTGTTAGAACCATTCATGGCCTCGATGATAGATTCATCTAAAGTAAAAGTCTCATCAAGGAATTCATGTGAAAAAGATGACGAAGTAGCCCACACAGGCTTTAGGACAGGATCCTCCTCGTTCATCTGTGAGGTAATAGGATCTGGATCGATAGAAGAGTCAAGAACAAATTGATACGCAATCTCTGTTGTTGATCATGGAATGGCTATTCTAGAATGAAATTGGCCTTAAAAATACGTCATCAAGGAAGGTAGGGTCCAAGGATCGTTAAAATAGGAAGTGCATAAAGGAAAGGACCTCTATGATGAAACGAGCCCACTGAACATGGTGTAAATATGGTGAACCGGTGCCATGAAGTCGAAGGTACCCATAAGGGATGAATACATTATGACATCAATATTATCAGTTGTAGGCTAATAATTGTCGATCATGGGGATCGACAGTCCAACAAATGCATTAGGGCCAGCGTACGTAAAGGACAGTTGGTCGATCATCACGATCTTCCCATCGGGAGGAAAACAAAAAGTACGAAATATGGACGATATGATTGCAGTCATAACATAATTCCAATTGTGTCCTAGTAACAAGTTATAATCGAGGGTTGCATCAACCACCTCGACATCCACCTATACTATCTTCCCACCTAAATGGACCAGAAAGGTAGGAAGAATACCGTGAAGGCAAAAGGAATGCCCGTCAAAAGAAGTCAACATGGTTGGAGAATAAGAAAGGGACGGAGAGCCAAAAGATTTCCAATATACTAGGGACATCACACATGTTGCAGTACCTTCATCAACAACAGTATGCTTGATGGTATACTTCGAGTAACCCACGTGGATTTGGAATGCCACATGGTAAGGCAAGAGAGGCTTCACATATTTGACATCAAACTTGATAACTTTCGATTTACAAGGATCTAGAGCTCCTAACGCAGATAGCAAGGCATTCATATGTGAAGGACATGTCCAGAGTACCTACAGAGCCAACATCACACAAGGGGTTTGACCCAGGTCCTCAGTAATAGAGTAATTATGGGCAGCTCTAGCATTAGGATTGTGGATAGAATGCTTGAGTACTCCTTTTAGAATACGAGGCAGTGGCTCTGGATTTTCTATATATAAGGGCATCTCTGGAGGAGGGGGAGACTCTATACTAGGTACAGTCTATGGAGAACTGTAATTGAGAGATCGAGTGGCTACATTAACCTCATATTTAACCATATTGATACATAAACGATCATCGTCTTGCGTCAGTGGGTGTTGAATCCCACTCGCCACATTTTCGACATTTGAGGAGCTCGAGGCCATGTCTTGGTTATGTGGAAAAGGATTAGTCAGTACAGCGGGCAGTAGAGATAAAATCCTCATAGAATCCGCAAGTTTGGGGCATAAATGAATAAGTCGATCGTCTGTACAAAGATTACAAGGAAATTTCACCTTCCACCTTTACTTATTTCTCTCACCAACACTATTATTCTTCTTCTCATTATTACCATTGTCCTCGAGTTTATTATTTTCCCCACACTTACGATTATTATTACGTCCTTTCTTCTTACTCCCTCCTGGTTTCTAGTTACCATTCAGGGTGGTCAACTATTGCACAAAATGTACATCTTTTGACTGAGTGGGATTGGAGGACATAGATGAAATTGGCCCTATTACAGACTGGTTTAGAGACAACTCTTTCAAATGGCTTGTACCGAGTCTGCAGATTTCACACTGGCGGAGCCTATAATGCCATCGGGATGAGGCCTAGGATTTTGTCTAGGGTCATAGTTTGACCTCGGTGCATCTGTAAGAATCTCGTATCTCATAGCATCTTGAAGAATCTCATATAACATGTTAGACTGAGAATATATAAGGTCTAATTGTTGGGCTTTGAAAATCACTTCTTCCTCAGATGTAACCCCGAATGTAGAAGCATACTTTGAAATATAAGGCTGTAGAGACTTAAGGAACCACTCTATCATGAATTATGGGGATATGTAGGTCTTGAACAACCTGTTTTGTCTATGCCACTCCTGGATGTGATCCGAGATATGAGTGGATTTGTCCTGGTGTAAGGTTGACATAAGTTCTAAGCCAACATTGTAATGAACTGACAATTGGAAGTGGTTGAGGAAGACATAGACCATATGACTAAAGGTTCCATATTCCTCCCAAGGTAGCTAGATATACCATTTCGTGGCAACCCCCATGAGGGTGCGTTGAAACAATATTAATGGAATAGAATCATCGTTAAGAGAATTTGAATAGTACCACATGTGAAAAGTAGTAACGTGATCACCAGGATCTTCACCATTCTTGCCTTTGAATTTTGGAATATTTGAAGGAAGGTTAGTGGGAATGGGGGACCAAGTCGGATCATGACATACAGGATCGTTCATTAACTTAGACAAGTCTGGCAGATTGAGTGTGGCCAGAAAAGGGAGACAAGGTTGCGACATCTGGCCCCAAGCTCCCTATAAAGATTATGGTTGGGGAATCGCAACCCATCCAGGGTTTTGGTAAGCACCATGGCCCTATCTAATATTGTAAGACCCTCCTCCAAAATGATTCATACGGGGTTGGTTGGGCACGATTCTAGTAGGAATGTTCTGATGAGGGTTATAAAAACTGCCCTCAATGGGAGTGGCTCCGTGGTGGGGGTTTCCCAAGGTGTGAAACTGACCTCCTTCATGTGTGAATCTAGAGGATAAAGGTATATTCATCATGCCAAAAATGTTGTTTGGAATTGACACAAAGGAGGTGAGTATAAAGGACAGACCATAAGCAATAGCTTGTCCACCAGGTTGGTTACTCCATCAAGAAGTAATAGGATTAGACCCGAGGTTAAAATGAGGAACACCTCCAACAGTAGGAGTTGTTTGAGGAACATGATTACCACCAAACGAGAATGGAGTATGTGGAGGATCTGTTCCACCAAGTCCAATGCTAGCATTTGTGCCAACGACTGAGGTGGAGTTTGAAAATTGTGACGTGAAATTTGTCATACCATAGGAAAAAGGACTAGAGGACATAGGGATGGACTGAACATTATAGCTCAGTGAGTGACCAAGATACCCAAAAGGGTTCATGGCTATAGGTTGAGTATTCAATATAGGATGGGCAGAGTTGATGATAGGCACCTCTGGCACTGCCATCGTTGTGGTTGAATGTGTCAAAGGGGTATCATTAAATATAGTAGGTATGGGAGTTGAAGGACTCCTAGTATCTTGATGACTCGATTCAGTACTCATCCTTGTATGATCATAAGTATGAAAAGTGGAGGTGTGTGTACCACGTTTGATAAATTTTCCCCTTTTAGAAGGCAAAGACTCAAAATGCGGTGGTAAGTGTAACAAGCAGTGAGACCTATGGGGAAGCTAGTCTGGCTCCACGATGACTCAAGGCTCGAGATATAAAAAAYGAATCCTAAGGCCAACTAGTAATCAAAGAGCGCACAAAAAATAATCAAACAACCAATATGCACACAAACAGGATAAAGTGGATGAAAGGGGCCTCCCTCTCTAAAGTAGGTATGCCTCACCCAAGAGGGGCCCRAGATTCCTTTGCTAAATATTGGAGGTATAAGAATCAGTTATAAGGGCCCTCATGGTCTTAACAACCAGTCRGTCAGATGCCCCTGGATAGGTAATCCTCCATAAAGGTTGTTTGTTGTACGACCCTTAACTTACCCAGGGTATCTGTAGAATAACCCCTGCAAGTAACCTATGTGGTACCTAAGTCAAGAAACTAAGAAACCACGGTATAATCGATGCACAGGTGAACAGTCATAAGTCAGGTCCACCATATGGGTAGGGTATCAAATCCCGAAACCTTGAAAGCACTGCCTCTCATAGAGGTAAGGGTACTAGCAAGATCCCCATATACGAATAGATCCCCAGAAATATATCTGACGCTAAGAAGGTATCGAGGGGATATCCCTTCAACCAACCTCACATGACCTCGTACTTAAATCCGGTGTAAGAGGAGCCTCCTGATATTATCGATTATACAATGAATTTCTCGACTCCCTTAGTCAGACACATATGTTGATTTAATAGCCTTGGATAATTTTACTCACAAAATCCTATTCCAAGGCTCTAAATCCTAAGCTAGTTTGTGCACCTTAGAAAAATAAAATCGTTACTAATCAATTTTAAATTATAGTGTTACTTTTAGTGGCCTAGCTTACTCAAAAAGGTGCAGTCATGAAACCAGTGATGTTATGACTCAACAAGTAAAATAAATGAATATGAATACAATGCAAAGTCCTAACTTCAATTCCCAATAAATGATATGATTTTCAAAATGCAGTTCTCAATTTAGTTCTGCAATTATAAATAAAATGCAATCTTTCTTTACATGTACTAAGATTAATGATAAAGACTCAAGAGATCAAAATGCCAACAATGTAAAGTGCCTAATATTTTTGTGTTTTCAATATAAGAGAATGAAAATGCAAGGACTGAACAACATCTTGATATAAAAAATCTACTGTGTGTAAACATAGACAAACCAAGTAGGATATCAAGAAGCAAAACACCCATCCCAAGATGCAAGGACAATCAAATGAAAAGATGATGAGAAAGGAACTGCCCAAAAATTCAACCAAAAAAGGGTTTCATACCCTTCCACAGACACTTAATAGTCATAACAGAGACCCAAGAAGACTCAACAATAATAAAAACGTACCCAACAACCAAGAAACAAAGGGTGATGTACATGACCATTAAAGGGAAAAGCGCATATATACACCTCTTGCAGAAGGACAACATGTGTATGTACGCAACTGTCAGGAAAAAACCCACGTATATGTGTCAAAACACAGCCAGGCTAAGGAACTCGGAATCAGAGTGAATAGAGGATGTCAATAAATCATATGACAAGAAATAAATATAAATGAGAGAAATCTAAGGAAAAAAACACTCCAAACCCCAAAAAATAAGATTCTAGCCCCAATACGGTCGCCAATTTTGTTACGAGGAAAATCTCTCTATGGCTAGGGGTAAACCACAACAGATGGAAATGACTGCATAAATCAACTCTAATCTCAAGTATGCTATATAAACAAATATTCTAGCAAGACAAGATAAAAGGCCTACCTCATCTAGACATTCAATGAAGTCCATCATTGAGCACTTGACTCAAAGCAATACACCTGCAACTAATCCCCAACAACCAAAAAACACAAGCATATGGTGATAATATATATATTGTTATCACATTCAATAGCATAATCCATCAACATTCATAACAAATACGCCCATGGAATAATAATTCAAATATTTGTCATATATTAATTGGATGAGAAAAGAGTATTCCTATTAAAATGTAATTAGTAGAAGTGAATGAATTACAAACTTTCGTGTCGGCATGGTTCGAAACCAAGAAACTAAGTTCCTTCCAGCTGGGCCTCCACCACTTCAATCCTCCACCAAAGGCAAGCTCATATAAGAGAGACAATGAGATTTTGAATCAAGTAGGGAAGAGCTTGGGAGCTGAACAATGTGTTCAGACTTAAAGGACAAAGGGATGCAAACTCAATATGAAGTGAATAATTTCTCTAGAGTAACTTTGCTCTCAAAGTTGAATTTCTCTCCTCTTTTCCATAGCTTGGATTTGGCCCATTTATAGCCTTCAAGTGGAACTGGAGGTCCGAGTCAAAACGTTTCCAGTATATGGAAGGTCAAGAATCATAACCCGACACCATTTTTTAATTTTGGGCACAAATCCTGATGTATGTGGGTTGTAGTGGTGCAACATGTGTATACACATGTTGTACAATATGTAGGGCGTGTATATGTGGAAAAATAATTTTTTTAGCTCTGGGATTTGCAAAAAGGGACTTCAAGTTTGCATAGGGAAATGGAACAAGGCCTTATGAGAAAATTTGCATAAGGTGAGGCAAATCTTGCTATAACACTCATGATTATTCTTATTTAACAATGTGAATGCCCCTATGTGCATACAAAAAACTGACAAATTTATTTTTCCATAAAATTCAATAATTACCCAAATGAATTAGGATTTTTTACAAAAGTTTGAACTAGCGGAGAGGCCATATTAGTGACTTTAAAAATAGTTTTTAACTTCCATAACAAGCCAATAATTTATATGCAAATGTATAAACTTAGATTCTCAAGGAAAAATACTAAATGTTAAGACATAAACATACACTTAAAGAAATTTCCAAACTATCATACCTTTTCCCTATATGGTTTTAGATGTCCTTCATGTCAAGTATTTATCTCTAATATTTAATTAAAATAATTATTTAGAAGCTTTACTCCAAGATACATAAATTGTCAATTGCAAGAAGTTTGTTAGTTGACCACCCTACCATATCCTTAGGGTACTTTTCTTTCCCTAGAACCCTCATGTTGCAATGGGTTGTATGGAGAGAGTACATTAACTAGAAAGAAGAGTGTGCAGCTCCTCTAGAGCATATGAGGTATCCCACCTTCAACACAATGACATAATTTTTTAGACCAAACTCACAACCACATCACCACGAAAAATTAAAAAATTAGGATAACCATCCTACATTAGGGTGCAAAAAGATGAGCTTTGAATCCCAACCCTCTCTTCTTATATATCCTTTGAGACTCATGACACTTTCCATTCTCATGAATTTTTTAAAATTATTTTACTACGAAATGCATATTATTCACCCACACACGTCACCTCCATGCGCAATTAGTAGTTTTAAAAATACATAAATATATATCATTCACCACATTCCAACTATATTTCATATTTTTACTCATGGATGTTCCCTTGATCCTTTTTTTTCTAATTGAGTGGATGCACATGAAATGTCTTTTTCCCATTTAAATAAAACTTCTAATTAAAAGTCACTTTCTTTCTTTTATTTTCAACTCCTAAGTACTTTTCCAAATATCAAGGTGAGTGTAATCTCATTTTTTCATTTTCATAAAATATGCATATCTCTAATGAGGAATCGATTTGTATATGCACTTTTCATTTCATTATGCCAAAATAATTATGCAAGTTAAAAGAAACTTTTCTCTAAAGGTATACACATATACAAACCAAAGCCAATATTAAGTGTGAGCTCAGTTTAACTCAGAGTCTTCGAGTATTTGGTATGAATCGTTAGGCAATTGTTCGCTACAAATATTCAAGTACCTTGCACGAAGAGATAGGCATGATCACTGACACTATTCAAGTGCATATATGTTGATACCAAGGGTGAGATTGAGGTACTACAAGGACTTCAAGTATAAACTTTTCATGGTGGGCGATAGTGTCATGGTTAGGACATATTTAACTCTACTGATTTAATTATGGTGAGATACTAATGGTCACTAAGGAATAAGGACTAAATCCTTATTCCATGCCCCTCAATAGATCCTCATGAGTGACCGAATTCACACCCTACCCTCACGATAATGTGTAACCTCTATGAAAAAAATGTTCTTTTCAAATTGTTACATAGAAAGGAGTTCTAGTAGGTAGGAATAAGAAACCTAGATCTCCTCTCCCCAATAGTACTCATGTCATAATTCTTCACACAACCCTTTTCCCATGTGTAAGATTAATTATCAATGATTATTCTCATCTCTACACACCTCTAGAGGAAAACACATCAAATATAAATTTCTAAGAATCGTGAATAAACAATAAGCAATAATATACACATGACAATAATCAATATCTCGACCCCATCCTCGGTCCACATATCTTGACTCAATCCATATCCCATATGCATATGTGGTTCTTCTTGTCACACTTGAAAAACTATGAATACCATACCATAACATAATAAATATCATCATATAAACAATTATTCATTTTCAATATCTCATAGAATCACGCAACATTAAAAGTTCATATCACTTGTATGACTCTTAGACATCCATACATCAATATCAAGATATATTTCAACCTACTCATATCATACAATGAGTCATCACATCATATAGCATAATCCAATCATCTTATATCATCACAAGGATATCAAATAATAACCCCCCCACACACACACATCAAGCAATGACCAAACCAAATCAAATCAAAAATTTAGATTGCATCATCCAAAAGTGTACATGTCAAACAACCAGGTCATTCTTATAACCATAATGCCCTCAAATAATAACAACACATCAGTCAAATAACTTCAAAGTAGAAGAGGTCACTACAACAAGGTTGTAAGAACCTTCCTCACCTCTAGAAACCATGCCATAATCCCATTTCCACTTGTTTAGTTTACTAAATTTGGAAAACAAATTCTCCTAAGATAATTTATGCAATGACATTGTCCAAGTTTAGGATTGCATTAAATATGAAGATCAAAATGAAATATTTGTTTCTAAGTGCATGTGACAATGGGAAACAATGGACATCGTTGAGCAAGCCCTAGGAATTGAAAGCCATTACATAGTGAATGTAAATAAAACCTGATGTATTTAATGCCATTACAAAGCACCCTAATCCATCCATCCTCTCTTTGGTATGCATCCCCAAACAGTCAACAAGACTGACCCTATGCTTCAAAAAGTGATGTTATAATCCACTGCCCACATGTTCATTTTACTAAGCACAAAAAACCTTTTAAAAAACACAAGAATTAGGAAATAATTTCTTTAATATATTTCATTAATAATAAAAATGAGACCTTCTTGTTTGTGGGACAAGGAACCTCCCCCAAATTTGGTGCATGAGACCTCCTTGTTTGTGGGACAAGGAAACACCTTCGTAGATACCGTACCCCCTCTAGATTTGAACCTATGACCTCTTAAGAGGAAACACACATCCTTAACCATAAAGGCAAACTCAAGTTTGAGGTAGATGAATTAATTTCTTATCATTTTCTTTTAATTCTTCATAAACCAAACCAAACCAAAAAGAATTAAGCATGTTTCCCCTTTATCTTTTTAATCATTAAAACAAATTGATAAAGAAAATCAACTAATTTCTTATCAATTTCCATAAAGTTAGATAAATTATAATTTGTCTTACTAACTTATTTTTATCATTATCATCATCCATAATTGTATCTTTAAAGAAAATATTTAGTTTTATAATTTAAAAAATTGAAAAATTATAGAAAAAAAATAATAATAATTTAAAAATCTGATTAGAAAAATAAAAACCATGCATAAAATATTAATAATTATACATAAAGTATTAATATTTTATATTTATAATAAAGAAAATAAAAATTTATGCATAAAGTATTAATAAGACTTCTGCATAATTACCAGATAAATCAGAGGCCTCATGATTACGCGGTCTCTTTAACCATAAGGTCGTAGAGCGTAAACACTCATACTCTTGAGTTATTTAAACAAAAAAATCATTGGATTCTACAACTTTATATGTTCCAAAACTTTTTTTATTGTAACTGTAACAATTAAATCCAGAAACATCATTGCCCTCAATGACACTGCATCAAATTGATTTATTAACCTTTTTTTTCAAACAAAAAAAAATACTTATATTAACAAGTGTTGCATGGCAGTGTAGTCCCTGACGGGTTGAATTGGGAATAAATGCATAGGGGTGGGGAAAAAGTAGCGGAGGCAGATGGAAAATTGCAGCAGAGATGTGGCAAGTAGCATGAAGCATAGGTGGTATCCATACAGTAAATGACATGTGGCCTCTAGAGTCCCATTTATTTTTCGAAACTATATAATCCATCTTGCTATGCTCAAAATTTCCGTTCTTTCCTGTAGTGTGACTTGTTATGTTCAAAATTTCGGTGCCTACCTTGCATGTTTTATCTCTTGAATGTTTTATCTCTTCAATGTATACTTTCAACTGGTTAGATTTAAGTACAATTTCCATAGACCATTTGGCTTGTATGTCTCTATATGTGCCAGGACAAAAAAAGTTATATGCATAGTAGGAGAAAAATATATGCATGAGAAAAAGATAACTCAAATTAAATAAACACAATTTCTTGACATTCAACATAGTTGAAGATAAAACTTTATGAGCACATAAATATAAAAGGAGATAAAAACTAGTTTTATTTGAAATATATCAAAAAATAATATTGTTTGTTACATATTCTTGGAAATTTAAATGCGTTTGTCATATAGACTAGGATTGGAGCTCCCACGGACCATAAGAGAAATATGTACAAGAAATAGGACCGTGGAAAGAAGAAGTGGGAGACGGTAGAGTGTAATACCTGAGAAGAAGAAATTGGAAGGTATCAGTCTTTAGATAGACATTTCTATTTAAAAAGGTGGAATAATTGGATTGATAAACAAAGTAGGATGCGATAAGTATAGACTTACAATGATGGTACTATTGACGGGCGAAAATGACCGTCCGTCAACTGGGAGAGTGGAACCGGTCCGGGGTTGTCTAAATAACCCAAGCCGTTTGGTATGGACCACCCTGACGAGTTTAACGGCTCCGTTGGCCGCTCTAAGGTCTCGTAAGGAAACCGAAGAGAAAGTGATTTAAGCTAAATGATCTAAAC
>JASDQU011442436.1:2254-23588 GCA_032191745.1 Picea mariana | reverse complement strand
TCAATGGTTACCCCTAGTTGAATGGTGGTACAACACTTCATACCATACAGCTACATGCATGACTCCTTTTGAAGTGGTATATGGACAGAAGCCACCTTCAGTTCTCTCATGCTTACCTGGTGTCTCGAAGGTCCATGCGGTTGACCAAACACTTACAATTCGAGAGGCTATTCTCCATACCCTCAAAGAGAATTTGGTCATGGCACAGAATCACATGAAGCAACAAGTAGATCAAGGTTTCTCTAAACGTAAATTTGAAGAAGGGGATCAAGTGTTTCTTCGCCTGCAACCTTACAAGCAGAATTCCCTCAAGGCCGAGCATTGTTAGAAGCTAGAACCCAAATTTTATGGTCCTTATACAGTTCTCAAGTGTGTGGGACAGGTGGCCTATTAGTTATCTTTGCCTATTCATTCAAAGCTACATCTTGTTTTTCATGTTTCCTGCTTAAAGAAGGTGATCGGGACTAAGTGCCAAATTCAAACCAACCTTTCCGAGTTAGTCGAAGAAGGATCCATTTGGATATAGCCACAAGCTGTTTTGGACCAGTGTGAGCATTGCCTGTGCCAGAGAACCATCAAGGAAGTGCTAATCTAGTGGAAAGATACAACTCTAGCAGATGCCACTTGGGAACCAGCTACCATTCTGCAGCAATTTCCACATCTCAAGCCTTGAGGACAAGGTTGTTTTTAAGGGGGAGGACATGTTATGGTCCTAACCTGCACATAGGTAGAACAATATATTCGGATGTAATAAAGGTCAATATTAATAAGGCCTTGTAATAAAATAGAATAAGTTGAATGTAAGAAGACCTAATAGATAATTTCGCTTCTAGAAGGATCTTCCTCTAGATGCTTCTTTTGATAGACATATTTAGTATAAATAGGGGTCGAGGGTATGAGAACCCTAGCTTGGATTTTATTGTAATAGATCTCTGCTCAACTGGAGGTTTCCCCCTCAAAGAGGCCCGTGAACATTTCTTTCAGACTCAAAGTGTTATTTTTGTTGTTATTCTTATATCATTTTAGTGCTATTGTGGTGAATGTTCTGGTTATATTGTTGTTATTCTGCCATTTCTAGCATTTTATTTCTGTTCTGCATACTTTTTATATCTGGTATATTACAAAGAACCCCTTTTGATCTAGTGTATGGATTAGAAGAAAAGCTTCTTGTAAACCTCCAAATCCCCATCCTATGTTTTTCTCTATAGTATGCTACAGATGGAGAATCAATCCAAGGGTGAATTAACCAGTTGATAGAATTGGACGAGTCTAGAAGAAACGCTCTAAGTCAAATGGGAAGAAACCAAGAGAAGATCAAAAACACCTTTGATCACAAGGCAAAATAAAGATATTTCACTGAGGGAGATCTCATGTTGTTATGGGATAAAATAAGGGAGAATCCTGGTATGCACAAGAAGTTGGATGGGTTGTGGACAGGTTCTTACAAGATCATGAGTCATGCAAGGACAAACTCTTTCAACCTATAGACCACGGAGGGGGAAGCTCTCAAGTTACCAGTGAATGCTTTGCACATCAAGCGTTACTACCCGCCATCAGCATGACAGGTAAATGTAGGTAAGTAGGTAGGCATTTGCAATCATTGTATATACCATTTACATTTCATGCTAGTGTAGTATGTATTCACATTTGTATATATGCTTGCTTTTGTTTTATATATATGAGTTGGGGGTGATATCACCACCTCAAATGATTTCTAACAAATTTATGTTGAGATCAATTAGGTTATAGGTTATGCCAGAGATGTTGAGGTTCTCATGCGCTCTATGATGAGCACATGTCCCCGAGTTGGAGCCAGATGTTATCCCCAGTTTAGGTATAACTAAAGAGATTATGTCTCAAGGCCCACAGGTCCTATACATGGAGTACCGAGAGCCATATCGACTTGAGCATGGACCTGGAGGGCCCATAGTTTTCTTTCTTCAGTGTCTCCACTTTGTTAGCAGCAACAACATCCATCACCTCAGCTTGGTCCTGTAGCAGAAGTGGATCTTGCTCCATGAGGTAATGAGTCTGGGTATCATGGTATGTGTCGCTCTAATCCTCAAAACCTTTAAATATGTGCATTTGATTCTTTTTGTTTCTAACGGGTGCTTGGATCTTATGCCTATCCACTTGACCATATCTAGGGGAATGACAGGATGCCCTAGTAAGCTTTTTCCCATAGGTTTTGAGTTTCCACTTGGGGGATTCATGAGAATCCATCGTCCACTCCCACCATACTTACCACTTTCCATCTTTCTTCCGCTCATCCATCCCATTACACTGGTTCAGGCATTGGGTTGGCCAAATATTTAAGGGTTGTACCTTACCTTGTGGGAAGAAGGGGATAAAGGCCCAAAGGCTAAAAGTAGCTGGAAAAAGATAGAATCCAAAGAATGAACCTCAAGATGCTTCGCCCAGGGATCCCTGAGAAAGAAGTAAAAATCTTCTCAGCAAGAAATAGAGGGACCCATAAAAATAATAAAACAAGACCTGGTTACAGGATAGGGGTCTCATCATGAGCCAACCTATTAGGTCCATGGACATATAGCGGTATGACACTACTAGCAGTTGGTCACCATGCCAGGGTAGTGGCTCTTGGTGGTATAGCCAAGAGAAAGGGGGTCTCATCATGATCCAGCCTTCTAATTTCCATGAAATGCTTGTGGGTAACATTGCCACCACTGGTCACCCTCTACAGAGGCACCCACAAGTAATCCATGCATTTACCTGTTATCACTACACCCCTTGCCTGGACATCCCTTATCCACTTCACCCACTCACATGGCTTAGATTTGATCTCTCTCAAAAACACCCTACATCCAGTGAGCATTATCCCAATAGGACGCCCTGTCACTTTCTATAAACTTGGCTTGTAGATTAGTGTAATGTCTTTGAGCACTTGTCAGGGTAAGAGGGGTTTTATGCAAATGTTTAATAAAATTGATGATTAGATGTTATTGACATTGCTATGATCCTTGTGACTTATGATCCCATGGAGGGCGTATCTGTTGATGTGTAGGACCATACCCGATGGATAGATTGGCCTTGGAAGGCCCATGACATCATCAAGGACATCTTATGATGTCATCTAGCGCTGTGGAGGTTTTGGGAGGCAGTTATGTGCCAAGTGGCATGTGTGGCAATTCCCGAAGGCCCAAGGAGGCCTAATGCTTTGCTCCAGGAGGCCAATGTTGCCCTAAAGGGGCCTAATGTCACCCTAAAAGGGCATGACGTCACCTTTTATTTTGCTTGATTAGGGTTTCAATTATGACATTTAATGTAAAACAATATTTTGATGTATTTTTGGCCATGTCGGCCTTTTGTGACATAAAAATAAAATTAAGGTCATTTCTATTGTATAAATAGAGAGCTAAAACTCTATTTTTCATATCATCTTTCACTCACCACTTGGTGAGGTCTGAAATTTGCAGCCCTCATTAGGGTTTTGGCTAAAATTGTGGCACACTTGTTGAAGGAGGCTTCTTTTTGGTGATCTTTGTCATTTTTCTTGGTGGATGGTTTATAACTAGGGCTTGGATTAATGAATACTTGGTGGATGTAAGTAAATTTCTGCAATCCTTCCCTTACTTGAATGGTTGTAGTCTTTTTACTTGCATTTTGTTAATGGAATTGCTGGAATAAACCCTAGGAAATAAGAACATGTTGATTTCCTTGATTTAATTGCCATTTACCTACTAGATTATGTCAATGATTCATTTTACCTGTTGAAGACATTGCTAGGGGCTTGCCATTGCAACACCCTACCATTTTCTCTTCATCCTAGCCGATTTTACTTTTTTTTTTTAGCTAAAGAAGGAGGAAAATGTGTTAAGGCCTAGGGTTACCTACACCTTAGTAAGTCATTTTCCCCTAGGGTTGATGGTTGAATCCTTAGCTTATAAACACTTCACCATCAAATTCCTCTTGTCTTTGGCCCTACTATTATCATATTGTTCCTTCAACTCTTGCCGCTACTTTTGACTCCATTTGCCCTATGAATGCATTGGTCTTAGACTTCTTGCTTGAGTGCTTTGATCACAACCTTAAAAATATTTGAACAACTACTAATACCTTCTAACCCTAGCTTAGATTGACGTACTAACATCATTGTTGCTATTATCCATTTGGGTTATAGTTATACTTTGCATCATTTTGGCTTATTTAAGCGATTGAGAGATTGACTAATGTGTGGTATTATTTGCTTCCAATGAATGTTGGTATTGTGACATTGATGATAAATCATTCTTGTTCATTTTGAAGCTTCTTTAAAGAATTTATTGTGAAGTGACGTATTGTGAATATTGATACTTGTTGGCACAGGGGCAGACCCAGGGTTCACTCCAGGAGTGCACCAACAAGCCCTAGATACTGGCCCTTTCGGAAACACCTGCGAAGCAAATGTAGTCTTACCCGAAGCAGCGATGAGGGGGTTGCAGAATAGAGATGTCTACAATGAGGGGAATATCAAGTGGATCTTGTATAACAGCAATCACAGTATTCATATATCACTTATCAGCAAGATCTACTCTGCATAGCTATAGATCTTGATCTAACACAATAATGCAAATAATAGTATAATAAGGATAGAGATCAAAGCATTAATCACTCACATGACACAAAATATACATGGTTCACCCTCTCTCTAGGGCTACGTCCACAGAACTGTGCTTATGATATATTAATATAAAGCTTACAGTTTTGATATGCACTCTTGGCCAACATATCCCCTCTCTCCTTCTCTCTTTCTCTCCCCCTTCCTGCGCACCCAGCTACAGGATTTGATCTTCACACCCAACTGAAGATCTTACAATACCATAAGGCTCTCACCCTCAGCACTTCTCTCTCACAATACAATGACCTCTCACCACAATAATGGAGCTAAATCAATAATAATATCATACCACCTCAAGCCAGATCCTCTTTACCTTTATTTATACATTACAATACCTCATCGGCAGCCTTAGGCCGAAACCTAGGTGTCAAATCCCTAATTACCAAAACCCTGGGTGTCTAAGACCCTAGGTCAACTTGATCCACTTTTTCCAGACTTCGCCAGCCTGTCTTTCCTTCATTCTCGTGCGGTGCTCCAAAGCATCCAATGGTGGATTTTTCCCCTTCCTAGGTCGTCCTCGATCCATCTTCCTTGCAGATCTGTCATCCTCAATCTTCTCATCCAACAACTTTTTTTTCCACACTTCACTCCATATTTTCTATTCTTTTTCTCACTTTGACCCAGTGACAGTCACTGTGTCTCCCACAAAGTTCGCTTTTTACCTTTTCTTCCTTGTTCTCTATTTCCTTTCATAACCAAGGGCTAAAAGGCCCCCAACACTCACCTGTGACTCATCCTGAGGCACTTCAGATCTGATCCTTTTTTTTTACTTCAGCTTTGGACTGCACAGTGCAGCCTTTTCTTTCTGCTTTATGCCTCCTTCTCGTCCCTGTGCAAACTGTCTTTTCTATGTTTGGTACCCAGTTTCAATTGCACCTGGTACCTGAACCCTTTTCCTCATGCCTTTACTTAGAGCTGTGAGGCAGTTGGTTGTCATAGTACAACTTCAGCCGACTCCCATTCACCGATCCTTCTTTACATTCTTCATTCAACGTCTTCAGCAGCGCAGCTCCTCCTTCCATGATATAGGCGATCTCATATTGTCCAAGACAATGTGTTATGAACTTCCCAGGGTGTTTGATAAACTTACTTTAATATACCAGTACTAAATCACCTTGCCTGAATATCTTCTTCTTGATGTGCCTGTCATGGTAGGCCTTTTCTCGTTCCTTCTGAACTTATTGATGGAAGCCTGCAATGAATCTGTCTTCTTCTAGTTCAACTAATTGTGCTAGCCTCTCATGAACAGTGCCAGTATTATCCATGTCTGTAAATGCAGCAATTCTTAAGATCAATACCAAGTACTCCATCAGGAAAACAGCTTCAAGACCATAAACCAACTTGAAAGGGGTCTGCATTGTTAATTTCTTGCAAGTGGTTCTATAAGCCCAGGGTACTTTTGGTACTCTTAAATCCCAGTCATCCCTGTTCACACTACAAATCTTTGTCAATGTTGTCTCCAAGATTTTTCTGAATGCTTCAACCGTTTTATTGGCTTGTGGATGGTAAGGTGTACTCTTCTGATGGTGGACTGCAAATTATTCAGTCAGGGTTTCAACTATCTTATTGATGAAGTGTGTACCTTGATCACTCATAAGTAATTTAGGGCATCCAAACCTGGTTATTATGTCATCAAATATCAAACACACAGTTGTAGTTGCACTACAGTCCTTGACTGCTCTTGATTCGGCCCATCTAGTCAGGTATTCTATCGCAGTGATAATATACCTTGCTCATGTGCGCTTTCCTGGTGGGTTTATAGGTCCCACGAAGTCAATGGCCCATTTTTCAAATGCATGTAGGGTCATCTGAGATGCTAATGGCATCTCATCTCTTCGGGATGGTTTTCCAACTCGCTGGCATACATCGCATGCTCTGGTATATTCTTTAGCATCTCTGTGTAACGTAGGCCACCAAAGGCCAACTCGCAGAACTTGCTGCGTAGTTTCTTTCCCTACGTAATGTCCTCCTGCAATTCCTTCATGATATTATTCAACGACCATCTGGCACTCTATTTCTATAACGCATCTTCTTATTATCTCACTGGGTCCCATTTTATATAGCTGACCAGATATCAGTGAAAAATCTGCAGCGCACACCACTAGTTGTTTTTTCTAGGAGATTGTATACTCACTCGAAGCCATTCCTACTGACAAGAACTGGACTATGTCTGCGAAGTGGTAATCAATCTTTATATGTGTGAGAAATTGTGCATCTGGTAATGTATCCTCCAGACTGGTAGGTTCTTCGCCATGTTTCAACCTCAACAGGTGGTCTGGGCCCTTATTCATTTTTCCTGGCTTAACTATGATCTCAAAATCATATTCTTAAAACAACAGAAGCCATCTACAAATTCTCCCCCCCAACACTGGCTTGTTGACTAGGTACTTCAGCACGGAGAGATCAGTAAACATTTTAAAGTGTCCTCCCAACAAGTAGTGGCAGAATTTTTGCAACGCATACACCATGGCTAGTCCCTCTCTCTCTGTAGTGGTGTAATTAACTTCAGTTGTGGAAAACTTTCTGCTGGAAAATGCTAATGGATGATCAATGTCCCCTTCTCCATGTTGTTCCAGAACTTCTCCTAATGCAATGGAAGACGCATCAACATGCACATGAAATTCCTTGCTCCAGTCTGGAAAGACTAGAATAGGCGCAATCACCATATTTTGTTTCAGTGTGTC
Source organism: Picea mariana (assembly GCA_032191745.1). Taxonomy (NCBI): domain Eukaryota; kingdom Viridiplantae; phylum Streptophyta; class Pinopsida; order Pinales; family Pinaceae; genus Picea; species Picea mariana. The sequence continues at coordinate 16,289 of JASDQU011442436.1, read as the reverse complement.
GAAGCTCTACTGGAATTCTTCTGTCCAACTGAAATGATAGTCTTTCTTTAATAACTTCTCCATTGGCGTAGTAATCTGAGCATATCCTTTGATAAATTTCCTGTAATAGCCAGTATGTCCTAGTGCAATGCGCAATTGTTTGACTGAAGTAGGTGGTGGAAAATCAACTATAATTTCAATCTTGGATGGGTCCACCAACAATCCTTGCTTGCATACAATATGACCTAATAATAATCCAAATGGTGAGAAGAAGATGCACTTCTTCAAATTCAAAGCAATTTGACACTGCCTGCATTTATCTAGCATTAGCCTTAGACATTCAATATGATTTTCCAACAAACTAAAAATAGTCCAGTCTGTAATATTGCTTTTATGTGTCTCCCACTATCTTGCTGGTGTGGCTTTCATGGCCTCATCCATTGCCAACAACCTCCGTTGTGTTGGTACACTTGTCTCAAATTCTTATAAGAATTTCTCTAAGGGGTTCAGTCCATCAAATGTGGGTAGATTACTCACTGTTGTGCCAATCCAACGAACTTCTCTGGTTAGCCTACACATCTTCTTGTAGATACTTCGTACATCTGGTTCTGCCAATTCTCCAGCGCTTCTTCTAAGTCGGATGAACATGTGTTGTCACTTCGACAGCTCATATTTCCGTCAGTTGTAGGGTTGATATAATCATGTTGTCTGGCTGTTAATTTGTAGATGTTTTCCAGTTCAAATGCGTGGTCCTCTTCTCTGATAGGCTCTGTATATCATGGACCCTCATCTAGATCTAAAGGTGCAATGAACATAAGGCTAGATTTCTCAAATGTCATGCATCTTTTCTTTAGATCAACAACAGTAGAAATGTCAAAGGCCCAATCAATTCCTAACAATGCAGGGTAAGGGCAGATATCATCAACAATTTAAATTACCTCAAAACTTGCAAAGGTTCTTACTCCATAGATGTCCACTGGGAAATGCTCTAATCGTCCAAATGGGCTGACAGCTTGTTGATTAGCCATGCGAAGCCCGATGAGGGAATATATCAGCTTGGGTTTTCCCATCAGTGCCCAAGTTTTCTTTGTCATGACATTGACCTCCAACCCTAAGTCGAGGACCACATATTATATCTCGTACTCTCCTATCTGAGCATTCAACTATAATTCTTTATTTGTCCTTCTCCTTTTTCCAATTTGGTCCACTGCCCTATTCAATAAGGGGTCTATCTTTCCTATCTCATACTGCTTGATTAAATATTGTAATTCTTGTACAGTGCCTTTATCTTGAATCAACTTAACACAAGTGCACAAAAATCCATGAGTTTGCTTACCTCTTTCCCTTCTGTCGGCGATGCAGACGGATCAAACACCTAAGGCATGCCATATTCCTTAATTTCTGGTGGTCTCTTTGATGAAGATCCTTGACCTCTTTTGAACTCTTTTCTTGCCTCCTCGAATATCTATCTTTATTTCTTAGCATCAAACGTTGGGGTATTTTATGTATATTTTCTGACTCCATGGTCATTTTTAGTCTTTCCTTGGGTGGCTTTGTCTTCTCCTGTAACAGTGCCTCCTTGAGTGATAACAAAAACTCTAGGGTATTCTCCGCGATGTTTGGCATATATCATTTGTACTTGTGGGTTCTGCTGAGGTCCTTGTCTTTCCTAAAGTTTAGTCAAAAACACATGGCATTCCTCTATGACATGCTCAAAGGATTTACAGTAACTACAGGTTGTGCAAGGATTCTGACAATCCCTTGCTAAGTGTCCTAGTTGTGCGCAGTTGTAACAGATTATTTTTCCTCAGCCTCGGCCCATACCTCCTCCTCGTTCTCATCCTCTATATCCACCACGAGGATTGAAGTTTCCTCTCCCAGAGAGTTGTACTACGGAGTGTTTCCTTCTTGTTGTACTTTGCCTTGAATCTTGTATATGTCTCTCGACCTTTCATGCATGAGATCATAATCTCTACAATCTCGATCATCGTGCCCCACTGATTTATAGAATGTACAATACAAGTTTGTGGGTGTCTGAACATACTTCTGCATATAGTAGAACTCACTTGGGCGTTGCCTATTTCTGCATACATCGCACCAGGGTAGGTTAACTTGCTTCAAGGGGCTCGACACCCCTGAGGCCAAGTACTCATGAAATAAGGGACAATGTTATTTATCATGGCCTTTAGATCTGCATCTTACACACTAGATATCTTCCCTTTTGTCTTTTACCTTATCTTTCTTCATATCCTCGACCTGTAAAGAGAAACTAGTTAGCTAGCTCATCAACTGGCTAATGCCTGAGCTAGATTCTCCCATCGGTGTTGATTCAAGATTCATGGCGATCTCCAAAGCTTCTTCCTGTGATGCAATCTTCTGCTGCATCAAAGGGACTCTTATGTGTGGTAACAACGCAGCAATGAACCATTCTTTGTTATGTTCATCAGGGATCTGAAAAGTTAATCGGCATGTCCGGGTATTGAATCTCTAGTCGAACTCCCAAACAGGTTATGCTACCCTTTGTTTAATCTCTTTTAGTTCTGCAATACATTGTGACTCCAACTTAGGTTTCTTAAACTCTGCAATCAGTGCATTCTTGATCTCATTCAGGGGCTTAGGTTGTGCCAGTCCTTGGACAAGTTTCATGTACCATCTTAGTGCGGGGTCCCTTAGCGTAGTGTTGAACTGGGTTCTCTTGATGGCTTCATCGTGGATACTTTTAATATTCCATACAGCTTCACACAAAAACCAATGTTTATATGGATCTTTAGTTCCATCTCCTCTAAAGATAGGGAGTCTCATTTCATATGCCATAGAGTTGACTAGGCTTCTTGTCGAATTAGATGTTGAGCTACTAGTAACCGTGCTCTGAAGATTTTGGTGTTTCTGACTATTCTGACTGCTAAGTATTGTTGGGACAACAGGAGGATTAACGTTACTTACTTCAGTAGTCCGCACAGTTTCTAAGTTTTTGGGCTCACTTTGGCACAGTTATTCAACTTCCCTTTCTTATGTTCTGGTGGGCTCTGAATGTTCTTCGTCGGTTAGATCTACCTCTTCTCCGATGTAGAAACCCTCTTCTTTGTATTTTTTCTTAAACAAGTTCTCAAGGTGAACCCCTCGAAATACTTTCCCACTGCGCGTATGTCCTGCTTCTGTGTCATTGTCACTGTCCAAGATCTTGAACATTAGCCTTTTCAGGTCCGACCAATCTACTGTATCTTCAAGATGTGGTTTTCATGCAAGAGCATCTTGATTCTTAGCTTCAGAAAGTGAAAAAAAATTCCTCTGGGTCCTTTGAAAAAGTATCTCTCGGCTTGGCTATACGATTATGTTATGTCAACAGCAAACTCGGTGATATACCCTCCAATGGTACTATCAAACCAATGATCTACTACTCTAGATATAGTGTTGTCAATTCTCTTGACCTTCTAGATCAGTGTTGGTGTCCAAACCACAAAGGGGCTAGATCTAATCTCAAACTATGTGTCAGCTAACCTAGCCAACCACTCGTGTAGCTCCTGATGGATTCCTTCAAAGAAGATCTCGTGAATGTCAGTGAAGATGTATCTTTGTCGCCAATCTTCAATACTCAGTTTAGGGTTCTTGTTCTGGGCTTCAGCGAAGTCCTTCTCTTGATCCTCTATCCACTTCTGAATCTCTATCTTCGATGGGAACCACCTTGACATTCCCTTAAAAATATTCATGTCCCGGTAACCGAACCATTTGTTGGCACAAGGGCAGACCCAGGGTTCACTCCAGGAGTTCACCAACAAGCCCTAGCTACTGGCCCTTTTGGCAAAACCTGCGAAGCAGATGCAGTCTCACCCGAAGCAGTGATGAGGGGGTTGTAGGACAGAGATGTCTACAACCAGGGGAATATCAAGTGGATCTTTATAACAGCAATCACAGTATTCATATATCACTTATCAGCGAGATCTACTCTGCACAACAATCACAGTATTCATATATCACTTATCATGGAGATCTACTCTGCACAGCCATAGATCTTGATCTAACAAAGTAATGCAAATAACAGTATAATAAGGATAGAGAACAAAGCATTAATCACTCACACGACACAAAATATACGTGGTTCACCCTCTCTCTAGGGCTACGTCCACAAAACTGTGCTTGTGATATATTAAGATAAAGCTTACAGTTATGATCTGCACTCTTGGCTAGAAAATCCCCTCTCTCCTTCTCTCTTTCTCTCCCCCTTCCTACGCACCCAGTTGCAGGATCTGATCTTCGCACCCAGTTGAAGATATTACAATATCAAAAGTCTCTCACCCTCAACACTTTTCTCTCACAATACAATGACCTCTCACCACAACAATGGAGCTAAATCAATAACAATATCATACCCCCTCGACCCAGGTCCTTTTGACCTTTATTTATACATTACAATAACTCATTGACAACCTTAGGCTAAAACCTAGGTGTCAAAACCCTAAATACCAAAACCCTAGGTGTCTAAGACCCTAGGTCAACTTGATCCACTTTTTCCGGACTTCACCAGCCTGTCTTTCCTTCCTTCTCGTGCGGTGCTCCAAAGCATCCAATGGTGTCTTTTTCCCCTTCCTAAGTCATCCTCGATCCATATTCCTTGTTGATATGTCATCCTCGATCTCCTCATCCAACGGCTTTCTTTTCCACACTTCGCTCCATATTTTCTGTTCTTTTGCTCACTTCGACCCAGTGACAGTTACTGTGTCTCCCGCGAAGTTCTCTTTTTACCTTTTCTTCCTTTTTCTCTGTTTGATTTCATAACCAAGGGCCAACAATACTATACATGTTTGATTTTCTTCATCAATATATCTGTAATATCTCCAAGGACAAGCCATGTTGTAATCACGTTTATGAACTGTAAATCATGTTTTGTAGGCTAGTGAGCCAAGTATTGATAAGTTGGTGGGGTTATGTGTTTATTAGGCCAGAGATCCTAAGTGTCAAAGGCCATGAGCCTGTTTTTGTATATGTAATATGCAGAACATTAATAAAGATTAAGCATCGTTGCATGAAGACCGACCACAAAGAAAGAGTGATGGGGGACTAAGCTTCCACAAGGTGGGTAAGTGAAAAGGGGCTGAAACATTGGAAAGAGAGGCTAAGTGTTGAGCCTAGGGGCTAATCTTGGGGACTTAAGTCCTTGGGAATAATAATTTATTATTATTCCAAAATATTTGTGAAATGTATGTTTTCATCTTAATTTCCTGGAAAGGGAGAATGTGTGCAAAAGGGAACGCATGCTGATGGAGTGCATGCAGCCTCATGGGCGACATTTTTCGGCCTAGGCACATGAAATTTAACCCAAGATTTGAGCCATGATGGGGGTTCGTTCCCCATTCTTCCGTAGGCTGTCTAAACCAAGGGATCGCAGCATCTGAGTTCTGTAAACCTCATGCAGCTCTGAAACCCAAAGCATGTGATGTTTTCTTAAGAAGCCGATACATCCTCTGCCTAAACCGTTGATTCTGTGTTCGATCTCTGCATGAATTTCTTGTCACACATCCTGCAAATGGGTGTTACCTGAACCGTGTTTTGTTTCAGTGGCCTATTGTCATTTCCCTGTTTCCATACCCTGTTTTCTTGTTGTTGTTGTTGTCACTTGTGAGTTAACCCAAGTTGTTTCCATTGTTGTCATCCTGAACTTGCGGAAATTGAATTGGAAACTGGTGGAAGAACTGGGTTGTCAGGCCCATAGTAGAAGAAGCAGGTTGTCAGGCCTATGAGAGACTCTCTCCAGGTGAGGGAGTCTATTGGGGAAGTAGTTTTCTTCCAGAGAGATTCCAGCACCAGCTACGGAGCTTTGAGAATTCCTGATTTGGCCTGTTTCCAAGGCTAAGAGGGAGGTGAAGCACCAATGGACTGTTCTTGTGAAGGTGTATACTCCCGGGAAAAACAAGCATGTGGGGAATGAGAGTCCATGAGTAGTGGTCATAAGAAGGCTCCTGGAGAGAATCCTTCCGGTTGCTCTGTGCAGTTTTCCTATAACCTCAGCCTAGTCTAGGATTCCCTTGCCTTGGGTGGATCTTAGTCCCAGCTCGAGGGTGACCCACTGCTGAGCGTGATGAGTAACTTGTTCTAAGGCTGGGAGGTTCATGGAAGGTCTACACACGGTTGGTGGAGTTACCACAGTTTCAATGATAAGTATATGCATGTGTTTAATTTTAATTAAAATGCATGTCTGTGATGCTTTCAATGTTATCATGTATTCCATTGCGATGATATTTATCACTGATTCCAATAATTTTGTATGTTAGCAGTAATTATATGTTTACTCTGTTAAGTCATTAACTTCATTTAAATGCATACTACATAAGTATGAGAATGTTTCTGCATAGTAGCATTGCCCGGGCAAGTGGGTTGATGGTCGAGGATGAGGACGTTACAATATCAGTCAATTTCTTTATTTGAGAAAGTATCCAATTATATGAAGTACTAACCAGCAAGTGACCTTGCAAATACAGTTTCTTATTGTTTTGTTCTGGGCAGGTACATTTTTGGTTCTTATTATCATTTATTGGTTGGTTGGTCAGACTTTCTGATCGATGGTGACTTGTGAGAGGGAAACTTTCACCTTGGCCTTTATGCTTTGCCTTCTCAAAACCCCAGGTCATCGGGGACATCTCCCCTGGGCCTACCACCCTAAATAGAAAGAGATATCCTATTGAGGTGACAGTGATAGGATAGTCTCTCATTACGTCAGTTTTTCTTCATTTACCTTTCCTTTACATCCAAGTAAAAACTGCATGATAACAAGTCCTTCTCTCTTTGGGTACATGAATGTATATTGGACACCCAAGTATCCTGAAGTGTCCAACCTCAGGCTTCATTCATGAACTGTTTCCATATTAGACATCTCATGGTTCCCTCGTGGAACATATGTCTAAGACATATCGAGGTTCCCTCATGGAACCAATGTATTCTCTAGGACACATCGAGGTTTGCTCATGGAGCCAATGTCCCCCAAGACATATTGAGGTTTCCTCATGAAACCAATGTCTTGGTTCCTTCATCTGACCATTTGAGGCATGTTAATATGAAGTTCACGTTCCCCCCTACTAGTCCACACAGGAACTTCTGGGAAGAATGTCTCACACTGCTGCCTCAAACATCTATTTTCAACAACTCACATAATTATGGGTGCCATGCCCTTGCTTCCTGATGCAATGGAGTGTAATCAAACTCATTCTTTAGCTTGACATTGGCACCATTGGAGATTAAAACTTGGGAAATCTTAACCTTCCCTTTTCTCACAACGTAATGCAAAGTTGTTTTCTTACCATAGTTTACCACATAAACATATGCACCTATCTGCAGTAATGATTCCACAAAATTAGCATGCCCACTTTGTTTTGTTGACTATGCAATTGAAAATATGGATCATCATGCTACAGTGATAATATTCTATGACTTGAAAGATTAGTTATTGGATTTTAAAACATAACTGCTATCGGCTTCAAATCATCAAGTTTTCGTTAAGAATTGTTGTGGAAGGATTAAATGTGTAAAATTGCATCTCTAGTGAGAACTACCTATGCATCAAATCTATGTTCAAATTCCCATGGTAACTATGGGGTGTATGGATATGTATCTGGAATAATTTAATTATTTTAAAATAATTGCTCATTCACTCCTAATTCAAAGCGAACACCGCCTTTATTAGATAGAAATTCAGTTGGGATTATCGGTGGTAAAACTCAACCAATCGTTATCTAACTTTTTGAGATAGATCGGCCCTTGTGGTTAGTCAAATGATAAGTAATTGGATTTTGGCAGATCACCATAATTGTAGAACACTAAAATTGAAATACAAAATGGACGAATGAAACAAAGAACTAGAGTTGCACTATAGTTTGTAGTTATACACAATCCATGTATTGTGCATTAGTATTGGTGAGATATTAAATTTTAGACACATGATGTGCATTGGACTTCACTCCCGCTAAACTAGGTGGTCGTCTGCCAAATGGCCTCTACCTATCGAACTCTGCCAGTTTAGCGATCTACACTCCATTCAACCATAATTTGGTCCATCATAATCTATTATCTCACCCCACTTGATACGGTAATCTAGGATTAAAGTATGGATTCTGAGCACCCAATTGGTCGATGGCGAATCCCTTCCAGTTTCAGGTACATAATATTAGAGTCGAGAGTAAAGGCCAATCATCTTCTGAATGTATTTTTTATGATGTGTGATGCATGTGGCTTTCACCCACCATCAATAATTTCTTTTGGTGGAACAATCAACGCTATCTGATCCATCCCAACTGTTGAATAGATGTGTAATCTCAAATTAATCTCTACAGTCTAATATTTGTATCTAACGTTGAGGGTTGTACATTACCCACTAGGAAATATAGAATCTGCTCTAGGCCCTCCCATGAGGAATTCAATCCCAATCCCGCTCTTATACCATGTTGATTTTTCTATGTGAGATAATATCATTACAATGATAAGTCTTCCATATATAGAGAACATATGGTGACCATCCATGAATGGATGTGACCCTTGGATAATAAATAACTATTTATTATTAACATTTAATTATTGTAAATGTGTTGAACCTGCACAAAATAGATCTATCTAAACAATAATACACACATTTGCAGAGAGAATTTGAGAAATAAGAAGAAGGAGAGAAAGAATGAAAGAATTCTCATTAACCATTTGAATAATGAATAATTTACACATGATATACTTTGTATATCTCAATGAGTGCGCACTGGAGGAGAACCAATGCACCATAGTGGTGGTCTGGAGTGATTTGGACACACACCATCAGTTACGGGAGTGAACTGCCACCTACTCTAGTCTCTCAGGCAGTTACGGGAGTGAAGTGCCACCTAGTTGAGTTAACTAGTCAACTAGTCTTCAATTAACTGACTGAACAGAGAGTAGTGAGGAGTTAACTCAGGGAATCAAGGCTAATGCACCAGTCTGGTGATGATACCAAGGCAAGGTCCAATTAGCATGGTGATGATCCCAATGTTGCATGGTGACAAAACCAATGCAACATATAAACTCAACTCAACTAGTCAAACTAAAGTGTCAACTAAAAGAGAATATTCTCCAAGTGAAATATTCTCCCCTAAAATATAGGAGACTGGATAATGACTAATTATGACTAATAAACAAGGAAAAACCTTAGGAAAAAAAAATCCTAGGTGTCTGTGAAGTAACTCCAACACCCCCCCTGAACATCACTATGGTGAAAATAAAGAATGGGTCCCGGCAATGAGGCCATGTTAGGTACCCAAATACACAAGATACACTGAAATAAAGTGAGGAAAGAGGGAAAACCTCAAGGGAAAAACCGCCCCTCAAGGTACAATGTATGTAAAAAGAATAACTATCATTGCTAGGCAATTGTGTCCTTCACTCCGAGATGACTTCACAGAGAATGGAAGTTCTGCTTAGTGAAGATCTTAGTGAAGATATTTGTCGTATGTTCTGTTGAAGGAAATAAATGTAAGTCGGTGATCCCCTCGTGTACTAAGTCCTGGATTTAGTGCATGTGGATCTCGATGTGCTTTGTTTTCTACCTCTGAACTAGATCTCTACAGAACTTCAAAGTGCTTTGGTTGTCACACCATATGACAATCGGTTGATGAAACTGAATGCCCAACTCAGTGAGAAAATGTTGTAGCCACATATCCCGAATGGTTATGTTAATTACCCCTTTGTACTCTGCCTCGGCTGAAGATAGAGAAAAGACAGTTTGCTTCTTGCTCGACCAACAGATAGGCCCAAAACCAAGACTTAGTGAGTAACCAGATGTGCACTTGCGATTAGTGTTATCACCAGCCCAGTCAGAATTAGTAAACCCGATGAGATCTAATGTAGACTCTGTTGCATAATGAATCCCAAAGGTGATGGTGCCCTGTAAGTATCGAAGGATATGCTTTGCAGCTTTCCAATGTAGCTCATGCAACTCCTACATGAACCTGGAAACTGTGCCAACTGCATATGAGAGATTTGTTCTGGAGTGGGTGAGATACAAAAAGATCCCCACTAGTTGTCTGTAAAGTGTTTTTTCAACCAGTGGAGTCTCCCCACCATCCTCAAGTTTGACTCCTGATAGGAAAGGAGTTAAAGCAGACTTGCAGTCTGTCATGTGAAATCTCTCAAGGAGATATCATGCATACTTGGCTTGAGACATTTTGATGCATGATGCATCTTGATTGGTCTTGAGTCCAAGGAAGAAGTGTAGCGGACCCATGTCTGTCATCAAAAACCTGTCATGTAGAATCCTCTTGACTGCAGCAATCGCTGAAGTTGAGCACTCGGTGATCCGCAAATCATCGACATAAAGAACTAAAAGTAGAAGTGAAGCAGTCATCCTAAGCATGTATACATTCGGGTCTGATTTACAACGTACAAAGTTATGTGACAACAGGTATGAATCCATCTTGGCATACCATGCCCTCAAAGCCTGCTTGAGGCCATAAAGTAACTTCTTCAGTCGACAGACCAAATATGAGTCCTCGATAAGGTTGCTCCATGTAGATCTCCTTAGAGAGATCACCGTGAAGAAATGCATTCTTCACGTCCATCTGATGGACTTCCCATCCCTTGGTTGCCACAATGGAAAGTGCCAATCGTATGGAATCCATTTTCACTACTGGAGTGAAGGTCTCATCATATTCAATACCATGAACCTGTTGAAAGACTTTGGCGACAAGCCTGGCTTTGTATCTGTTGATATGTCCATTCGATGTGCTCTTGGTCCTATAGACCCATTTTCATCTGACAATTTTCCTCCTAGAAGGAAGGGGAACCAGATCCCAAGTCTGGTTCTCGAGGAGGGATTTGTACTCCTCCTGCATGGCGGATTCCCAAAAGGGATTTCCAGCAGCCTCGCCATAAGACTGTGGATCTGAAGACTAAACCAAGAAAATATGTTTGGAGGGAAATGGTTTAGTGGAAGTTAGTGCAACATGAGGCTCCTCAAAATCAGATCGAGTCCTCCTAGTATCGGCTAGATAACCAACGAGATCCCCTGCATCCTAAAGAGTAGTATGTTCCCACTTGGGCCTCTGCTCTAGCTCTACAATTGCATCTAGATTCTCTTACTATGCATCTGACTGTACTGAATCTAAATCTGAATCATCTGAGTCCTGTTAATCAGAACTCTCGTCTGAAGAATATTCGGCATGTGCATGCTCATCATCTCAGACAGGTGGAAGAGTGAAGGTGTCGGCATGCGGCTGTTGAGATACATACGAGACACTTTCCTCGAATTGGACACTACTCTCAATGATGAGTCGGTCTGAGGAAAGATAAATAAGTCGTTATCCCTTCACACCGTCGGGGTATCCAAAAAAAATGCACTTAGTGCTCTGTGGATCAAGTGCCTTCCTCTTTTCAAAGGGAATCTAGGACCATGCATGTGAACCAAAAATGTGAAAGTGGGTCACTTCCAGTTTGAGGCTGCTCCAAGCCTCATAGGGGGTCTTATCCTTGACAGATCTATGGGGAGATAATTTTTGGATGTATGTTGCACAATTAAGTGCTTCAACCCATAGTCTCTGTGGTAGAGACTTTGCATGCAACATGCAAGATGCCATCTCCTTTAGAGATCTGTTTTTTCGCTTAGCAACTCTGTTTTGTTATGGAGTATATGGAACCTGTATGCTGCAATTGAATCCTTGCCTCATGGAAAATATTATGGATCTCATGATTTACATACTCTCCCCCGTTATCAGTTCGGAGGACATTGATCTTCTTTCTGGACTGTGTCTCAACCAAGGATTTGAAATCTTTGAGGTGTTGAAAGACCTCAGATTTTTTCCTAAGAAAGTAGATCCAAGTAAAACGTGAGAAATCATCAACACAAATGAGAAAAAACCTCTCTTTGTTTATCGATGGATGCGGAAAAGGACCCATAAGGTCACTATGGATAAAATCTAAAGTTGCAGAGGATCTCTGAGACTTTTCCTTGTCGAATTTCTCTTGAGGGTGTTTCCCGAGAAAACATACCTCACACACTTCCTTGGAGAAATGGATGTCTGGTAGACCATCAACCAAACCATGCTTGCTAATCTGTTGCATGTATCTGAAATTCAAATGTCCAAACCTTTCTTTCCAAATCCTACTACTTTCATCAGCATGAGTAAGCAGTAAAGAAGAATCAAGTTCAATGAATTCAAAAAAAGTATACAATCTAGACTGATGATTTACCTCACCGGTAGCAACCATGGAGTTGGTTTGCATGTCGTAGATGTCCACAGAATTTGGTGTGAATATGAATTTATTTTCGGTGTCAGAATTCATCATCTGATACATGGATAGAAGGTTGACAAAAAGTTTGGGAACATGCAGCACATTCTCGAAGATTTCGTTGGTGAGTTCAATCATTCCTTTTTCGATGACTTCGATAGAAGAGTTGTCCCCCATCAAAATAGGAGGACCTTTGCATGAATCCAAAAAAGAATATATTGTTTTTTTAGGAAACCATGTGATGTGATGCTCCTGAATCAACGATCCAAGCATCAAGAGAGGAGTTGATGGAAATCAAGGCATGGATAGAATTGTCTTTCTTGGAATTCGGATCTTCTGTCTTCTTCTTCTTGCCACCCTTGGGGATGCGATATCCAAGGTTGTTTTGCTGAAGTATTTGAGACATAAAATCTATTTTTTTTTGCATGAATGTGGATTTCGAATGGAATCCTTTGTGATAGTACGTGCATTTCTCTCCTTTTCTTCCCTTTTCTCCTTTGGATCTGGAGGCATCGGTGAAGGGTTTTGTGTACCCTTTCTTCTTCGGATGTGCATGAGCTTTCCGTTTATCTTTATCTTTAGATTTCTGATATTTTTGGCTGCCATCATGCACAGTGAGTGCATGCGCCCTTGGGCCTTTGATTGTGCCCATGTTGATGAGCTTAGTTTTCTCTTGTGTCAGGGATTCGATAAAGTCCTCAAGAGAAGGCATCTTCTAGGTGGCTCCAGAGGAAAATCTGACAGTATGGAATGTGGATACAAATATAGAGAATTCAGGACCAATCTTGGAGAGAATGGTGAATACCATTTGTTTCTCCTCCGTCGATTTATCAACCCCGCAAGCTTTAAGTTGTGACAGTAAATCCTTAAATTTTGTAAAGAAATCTTGGATATTGTCGAAGATTTTTGGATCCAATGTGAGCATCGCCACCTCTAGAATGTGTCCCCTCATCTCATCCTATTTTCCAAAGATCCCTTCCAAGGTTTTCCAGGCTTCATTGAGAGGCTTACAGGAATATATGTGAAAAAGGAGATCGGGAGAAATAAGTCTGCAAATTTGTTCCGAGTGCCTCATCCATGCGATTTAAGTACTTGTATTTTTCTATGGTTGATGTCGGTTCTGTATCTGTATTCAAGATTAACCTGTAAAACCCTCTGGTTCAGAGATGTATGGCTATTTTCTCCTTCCATGCAAAATAGTTGTAAGGAGTAAGAATGAATTCTTTTTGGAAATCCATCTTTCCGATGTCTTCAATCTTTTGTACCTGCAAAAATTTTGGTGTAGCTTTTTCTTAACAATCCATCGGCTCTGATACCATGTAAATTTTTTTAACCCTGAACAGAATATATCTAGATAAAAAATAATACACACATTTGCAGAGAGAATTTGAGAAAGAAGAAGAAGGAGAGAAAGAATGAAAGAATTCTCATTATCTGTTTGAATAATGAATAATTTACACATGATATACTCTTTATAGCTCAATGAGTGCACACTAGAGGAGAACCAACGCACCATAGTGGTGGTCTAGAGTGATCTGGACACACACCAGCAGTTACTGAAGTGAATTTCCACCTAGTCTAATCTCCTGGGCAGTTACGGGAGTGAACTGCCACCTAGTTGAGTTAACTAGTCAACTAGTCTTCAGTTAACTGACTGAACAAAGAGTAGTGAGGAGTTAACTCAGGGAATCAAGGCTAATGCGTCAGTCTAGTGATGATACCAAGGAAAATTCTAATTAGCATGGTGATGATCCCAATGTTGCATGGTGACAAAACCAATGCAGCATCTAAACTCAACTCAACTAGTCAAATTGAAGTGTCAACT
>JASDQU011442435.1:3510-23443 GCA_032191745.1 Picea mariana | reverse complement strand
TATGTATGTATGTATGTATGTATGTATGTATGTATTTACATCTTTTATGTCTTATGGATCACATTTTTACAATCTATGTACATGTGTATGTGTGTGCTTATTTGTATGTGTGTGTAATATGCCAACCTAATACTTGACTAGCTAGAGTATCTGTCATTTGATTTAGTCTCCTAGGAACATGGACATATGTAATTTAATCAAAACAACGTTGTAAGAGACGTACCCTAAGGAACCGTCGGTGTAGAATAGGATCATAAATGCGGTAACCCCCATTTAACAGGGACACAACTAGTTGTGCATCTAAGTAGACCTAGAGGTGAGCGATACCATGTGACAAAGCATCATGAACCAATTCTATCACTTCATTGTACTCGGTGACATTGTTTGTGGCTTCACCTAAATAGATACCTCCAAAAGATAGCAATTGACTCTGAGGTGTGAAGATCACCCAAGCTGCAGAAGCAAGCCTCTGAGTGTGTCGAATTTCATCTGCAGACCCAACGAACACCTCAGATTCACTTGACATCTATCGTAGTGAAAAATATGACATCAATAATGACACAGCCATAAACAAAACAAAAAAAACAAACTAAATGTATACGAACTATACATATGTACAAGAAGTCACCCAAGGCGACCCACCTATGAGTAATACTTCTTGAGGTAGAGCCTGTTTCTAGGATCTTCTAAAGAATTCCCCTCAAAGTCAACCAGATGATAAGTACCCTTCTTTATTACCTCCATCACAATGAAAGGTCTGAACCACATGGGCTTGAACTTGCCTGCCCCCAAGGGATCCTTATCATGGTCGTAGACCAGGACAAGGTTGCCTTCGTAGAAAATCTAAGGATGAAAAGACCAATCATACTAACACTTGACTCTTTTCTTGTGAGCCTCGTTAACCAAGGTTGCATTGCGTCACTGCTCATTGAGCTGCTCAAGATATAATAAGCGTTCCTCAAGAGGTGAAGTGTATGGCAATAATTGTACTACCAACTTTAGAGATGGGATCTAACACTCTATTGGAAAGACTGCTTCCAGCCCGTAAACGAGTTGAAAAGGTGAGAAACCGGTGGCATTCATTATAGATGTTCGGTAGGCCCACAATGTCGACTACAACATCAAATGCCAATTTGACTTGGCAAAATTGATTGTTTGCTATAGAATGGTTTTGAGAGACTTATTCACAGCTTCAACCTAACCATTCGCTTGTGGGTAGTAAGGTGATGAATTCTCTTGCCTCAACCCAAGCTCTGATGTTAAATCAGACATTATTTTGTTTTGAAAGTGACTACCATGGTTAGTGACAATCTCCTTCAGGATGTATACCCTTGCTATTATCTGATTGAAAATAAAGAGAGTTGTTGTTTTGCCATCATTATTAAACGTTGGCATAGCCTCGACCCACTTTGTGAAGTAGTCTACTACTACAATGATATAACGATGCCCCTTAGATGAGGCTGGGTGGCATGTAGATAAATCAATCCCCCACTTGGTGAATGGACCAACAGTAATGACGGGAAACATGGGAGCGGGGTGTTCCCTCATCTTCCAAGAAAAGAACTGACACGGGTGGCACTTTTTGACCAATTCAATGCAATCCTTAATTAACGTCTGCCAAAAGTAACCGGCTCATAGAATATTTTGGGCTATTTCCAACCCAGAAAAATTACCACCACATGCTCCAGTGTGGAATTCATTAAGAACGAGTTATGCTTCTTCATGAGTGAGACACCAGTGAAGGATACAATCTACACCTTGACGATACAAAGTGTCCTCGAGTATGAGATAGTTTTTTCTTGATGGCGTATACATCGACGCTCATCACGAGAAGTAGATGCAGGGCACTTCAAAGTCTAGAGATAAGCTAGTATATCTCCATACAAGGGGTTCAAAGATGAAATCCAAAAAATATCTCCTTTAATCGGTGATTCTTTGAGTGTAACATCAACTGATTCGACCGGAAGTTCAAAGATAAGTTATGCGAAGACTAGTGATTTTTTGTATTTTGAAAAAACAAAATCCAAGTAAAATTCCTGGAGGATAATGATCCATCTACTGATCTTCCCATCGATGACGTTTCGTGTCAACACATATTGAAATGGATTCACAACGACAACAACGGTGGTCTTACGAAGCAGAATATAGTGACGGAACCGCTAGACATCATACACTGCTGCTAATGATAGCTTCTCAACATGGGAGTAGTTAAGTTCTAGTCCAACCAGGCCTCGAATCAGGTAATAAATCACATGCTCTTCAAGCAGATCATCCTATTGAACCAAGACCATATCGATGGTCGAATCTGTAGTGGCCAAATATAATAAAAAATCTTTATTATAATTGGGAATCTGAAGTAGAGGGGCACATGTGAGGGTGCGTTTCAATGCTTTGAAAGAGCGTTCAGCGACTTCGTCCCAGTGGAAAGGGACTCCCTTCTTCAGTAAATGCATGAACCCTTTAGTGATCTCGGCATAGTTTGCGATAAAACACCGAAGAAAATTCGCTTTACCCTGTAAGCTTTGAATCTCAAGGAATGTGCACGGGGGAGGCAACTGAACTATTGCCTCAACCTTTAGAGGATCGACCATGATCCATGTTCTTGAAACTATGAAACCTAGCAGATGAACCAACGTCACGCAGAAACTGCACTTATTTGGATTCAAGCGAATATGATAGTAGCGACATGGCTCAAAGATTAGTCGGAGGTGCGTGGGATGATCAACTCTCCTACGACATTGTGACGCTAAATCATCGAGATAAGCCTCGACTATGTGTCTTAGGTCATGAAAATCAAAAGACATGGCCTGCTTAAAAGTGGCTCTAGCATTTTTTAGGCCAAAAGGTATCTTTTAATAAGCAAATGTACCCCATGGAAAGATAAAATTTGTTTTATGCTGGTCTTCGAGCCTAATATGTATCTGATTGTATCTCAAAAAACCATCCATGAAAGAAAAGACCTCATGCTTGCGCACTCATCGACAATATAGTCAATGAATGGGGTGGGGAAATTATCCTTTAGACATGCCTTGTTCAAATCATGGAAGTCCATACACACGCGAATCGTTTCCTTCTTTTTGTTGATCGAAACAGGATTTGACACCCATTGAGTCAACTGAATGGGGTAGATGAAACCGACTTTGAGTAGTTTCTCTACTTCAACCTTAATAGTTGTCTCTTTTCGAGGATTGACCAGACGAAGATTATGCCTGACCGACTTGGCATCAGGATAAGTCGTTATTTCATGTTCGATGATTCTTGGATCAATGCCTGGCATTTCCTCATAAGACCAGGAAACAATATCGTGGAATTCCTTAAATAAATATGTGTAGATTTGAATCTCCTCAAGGGAGAAGTCCTCTTCGACGAAAACGTTCTCCACGGTGCCAGGGGTTCTAGAGATGTCAGTAGGTATCATTTCAGTGATGGTTTCCATATTACCCTCGGCATAAACTGCATGCATAGCCAGAGGATTAATAGGACAATACCTATCTCCAGTCATAGTCAACATGAATTCTCATTCCTTTATTCTTCTTAAAGCTGGGAGGAAATAAGATCTATGATGGAGATCTTCCCAAGGTCTGTCTAGACCAGTCAGTGCCTCTAAAATGGCCTCGTTAGAGGGTAATACCAAGTCTAAAGAATCGGTGGTGGAAAGGGAATATTGATCCCAAATAGGCTTGACAACTGGATCTAACTCCAACGAAGGAGTCAGATCAGGGTTGGTCGAAGCTTGTTGGACAATAGATTATGCAACTTCTGTCACAGACAAGGGCATGGACATGCCAGGATTCCCTGTCCCTTCCATCGAGGACGATGGGGAAGGAAGAGTCCATGGATCGGTAAGTAATTCATACGGAATGACAACACTTGAAAAATATCATCCCTAGGATGGTCGGGGACAACCGATATCATTTTGACATCGCCAGAAGGAGGCGGGTAATCGAACGTACCCATCAAAGGTGGGCACAAACCAACCCCCACATTGACGACGTCAAGTTATGGGTTGTCAATCATCGGGACCATGGATTCCCCCGATGAAGGGTCAGGCCTAGAGAAGGACAATTGATCAATGGTCATGATTCGACCCTCGTGTGGAAACAACAAGAGCTCAAAAATTGTAGCAACCACTGTATGCACAGCATATGTCCAACTCTTTCCTAACAGCAAGTTGTAGTTGAGAGGTGCATCGACCACTTCAAATTTGATGCACATGGTCTTCTCTCCCAACTGCATGGGGAAATAAGGGATGATTCCATGTGGTCTGAAAGAATGACTGTCAAAAGAAGTAGGGAGACTAGGTGATGGAGACAAAATGGGTTGGCCAACGGCCTTCCAACATGCCAATGACATCATGCATGTCGAGGCACCCTCATCAACCACCGTGTAGAAACTGTTTTAAGTAAAAGGTTTCATGGGGTGAGCCACCACTATCTGAAACGCAACGTGGTATGGGAGATGAGGCTTCAAGTCGGTCTTATCAAGCATGATCATTCCCAGATTACTGGTGTCAGCGAATCCTATGGCAGCTAGAAGAGCCTTTCTCTGTGAAGGGCAACTCTGGAGGACCTCCAAAGCAGACATTGTGCAAGGGGTTTGTGACAAATCCTCCACCACAGAATAATTTTGGGCAGCCCTCACGTTTGAATTGTGAAAATATTTCTTGAACACCCCTTTTGGGATGTGTGTCATTGTTTCTCCCATTGTCCTCTCAATCTGGAGAGGAACTGACGGGTTTTCATCTTCTTTACCCTTTTCAACAATGCTTGGCATTCTGTAATCATGTGCCCTAGTAGCTATGTGAGTGTCACCCTTCAACATATAAATGTTCACGGCTGAGGGGTTACTAGAAGATGGAGGGGGTCCTTGACTTCCCCCATTCGCGCTCGAAGAGGCTTGAGTCAAATTTTTCCCTTGTGGAAATGGGTTCTTTAACACAGCAGGTTGTTGTTGTGCTAATAAATTTTGGGCCTCCACAAGTTGAGTGCACAGGTGAGTTGGGTGGTCTTCTGTGCAAAGGTTACATGGATACTTCGACTTTATTTTCTCTGTGTTTCCCCCGCCAACATTGTTGGTGGGTTTCTTATCCCCCTTACCCTTCTTGTTTCTTTGTTTTTTCTTACCATCCGGCTCCTGGTTGACCTTTGGGTTTGTTGATTGCACACTATGTACATACGACGTTTGAGTAGGGGGAACAACGGAACTAGAGGTTTGGTTGGTTGTTGTCTTCTCTATCGACAACTATTGATTCGACATTTGATCAGTGGAATTCACTTGTGTTGAACTAACGATGCCATTGGTGTGTGGTCCAGACTTTTGTCTCATATTGTCAAGGATATACTGTGGCGCATATAGAAAAACCTCGTAAATTAAACGAGACTGAGAACATATCATTTCAAGTTGTTGAGTTCTCATTATCGCCTCTTCCTCGGAAAAGAACCCCGATGTTGCAACGTCCTTGGATAATTGGGGTACAAAATACTTAAGGAACCACTCCAGCAGGAATGCTAGTGGAACTGGTACTTTTATCAAACTCTTTAGATGCAGCCACTCTCGGATGTGATCCGCGATATGATCGGCCTTTATCTGCTTGAAGTTGGCCAGCAATTTGATGCTGACATCATATCTCACATGTATTTGGAAATGGTTAAGAAAAACCATTACCAATTTGCTAAAGTAATATTATCTTGATTGGTCGATCTCGATGTACCATTTCATGGCACTCCCTATAAGAGTGCATTGAAAGAGATGCAACTGAATGGAGCCATCTCTAAGAGAGTTCGACGAGCACCATAGGTGAAACGTAGTCACGTGATCGCTTGGATCTTCGTTAGGATTACCTTCGAACTTTGGAATGTCTGAGGGAAACTTGGTCAAAATGGGAGGGCAATGTGGATCGTGACAAATTGGGTCATTTAACATTCTTGACAAGTCTGGAAAATGCAACATTGCCAGAAACGTTAGCTTGGGTTGTTGACTATGTACAAGAGGAAAGGAGCCTAGAATTTGACTGGCACCAGGTTTCTAGGAAAAGTTAGGTTGTTGGCCAGGGTTCTATTACATACCATGGCCTTGGCCAGCGAACGGATACTGTGTTTTTTGAGACGTCATCAGCTTACTCCCATAGTTGGACATTGAGGGTTGGGAAGGAATCGCTCCCTACGTGGTGTTCCAAAGATTCTGGAAAGGGTTTCCCCATGTCGATCCGACGGGCATAGGTACTAAGCCTTGCCTAGTGTTCCATTAACCATGGAAGGGGTTGCCTCAATTTGGCATCCCTGATGAGGGAACTGATCCCTGCCATGAATTCCAGAGTCCTTGTGAGGAAAAGATTCTTGTGTTTTCCCCCTGTGTAGGAATAGTACCCTGCACAAGATTTTTTGGTCCAAAACTAGGGTTGCCCCCGGTCAAAATGGCAGCTAACGAGAATGCGTTGTTTCCAAACATGTTGAATAAATAAAACAAAATTGAACCCATCGGTGTGGTGTAGGAAGAAGGTCCTTGACTACTTGCTCTGAACAAGTTGTAGTTCATGTTTGGCCAGACGGGCTATTGAGAAGCACCATCAAGCGAGGGGAACGAAGGAGGTATGTGACCTCCGCCATAAAGGAAAGCGTTATAGGGGGCTGAGGTGCCCCCCATGGACCCTTGTAGAGGAGCGTTTGAGCTCCTTTCCCCCAGACCCATGATCTATAGGGTGGAGTAGGTGAGGACCGATTTTGTATCAAAGTCAAGCATCTCATATGAAAACAGAGTACCCATCGCACTTTGTTTGAATGATGCAGTGATCGCCGCCATAGATGGAATTAGATCGCTGCCCAAAGTAGAGGCAGTCGAGACCATAGTGGTCCAGACCTGCAAAGGTGAGTCAGGAGGTGGAATTCCCCCAGTAGTGGCAGTCGTAGAGGGAGTGGGAGGACTCCCTGACGAAGTAACAACATTTTTTCCATCACTACTTGCAGGACTATCTGACGCTTGTGATGTGTTACCCTTGGGGAGGAAATATGTACAAAAGTGGTGCTGACAAGTCAGTGATCGAAGGGTTATATGGACCGAGAGCTTCTGCTTCAAGGTCAGAAATAGTTTATTCCTCTAGATACGAGTGTTCTCCTCTCGGAGTTGGCTCGGGCACAATTTCCTATGGCCCGGTCGCCTCAAATGACCCTTTTTGGTCAAGTCTTCTACGTAACAATGGCGGTGGTGGCTCCAAATTAACCGGCGGCAGGCCCAGAAGCCTTAGCGACTGGCGGGGCTCTTGATCTTCCACTGTGTGAGAATATCAATGACACAATAAGGATTTTTCTAACATTGAAGACCAAGCACACACTAGAAGAGTTCTTATGAGATAAATCAAGAAAACCACTAACTAGTTGGAAAAATAGTTACACCAGCCAAAACTAGAGCAACTTACCGGTGCAAGTGAAACTCAAACAAGGAAGCACCCTCTAGGTATACTCTACAAAGCATGGCCTGACATCTACCCTAGGTACTGCGGTACACCCCCGCATTCACCTATGTAAGTCCCTAAAATAAAGGAAACTAGGTTGCTAGCTCACAAACAGTCACCTAGAGGGTACAACCGATAGTAGGGTGGACTACAATGAGTAGGGTATCAAGCCTGAAAACTATCGAGGGTATCGAAAGCAAGTGGTTCTAGAATAAAATTGAGGACCTCGAACGGATTTGAGATCCATGAAGCTCCACGGAAAATGCGATCGACAGAATCCCAAGACAAGTCCTCTATATGCATTCCCCAAAACGCTTAGTCTGGCTTTGGAGGGGTTATCTCTGCTACCTTTCCGCACACGACCTTGTGTTTATCCCCTGTGTTAGAGGGGGGTCCCGGATAACTTTCACATATACTAGACTTTTTACACTCCCTAGCACTAACTCAAATGTTTGGTTTTTTTAAGCCTTGAAGAGTTTCCTCTCCAACCTAAATCAAGGCTCTAGCCTAGACTAGTTGATAGACCCTATAAACATAAAGTCTAGTAAATTTTCAATTAGCATTAATTTTTAGTGGATTTTTTTAAGTCAAGGAAATGACAATGAAACTACTAGTGTGTTTTGAGAGATGAAAATGAAGAACAGTAAATGAAACTGAAAGCAAAATTATTTATTTTTGAAAAATAAAGATTTGCAATTTTAACTCTTTAACCAACTTTTCGTAACTACTTTTTATAAGATCTTTGAAAGGAAAAACCCAAAAAAATATTTCGCTCAACTACGAGCTACTTAATGTTCTAAGCATTCAGTAAAGAACTTAAAGAAAATCACTCTTTCTCCTAACAAGAAAAATAATCAACCCAACTACTTAACCAAACAAAGAAATGAAAACTTTTTCTATTCTTTTTGTTTATGCTTCAAACAAGAAACTTGAAAATATTTTCTTTTTCTTTTTCTTTAAAGCAAGCAAAAGGGGGAAAAATGAAGAAAAGAAAAGACCAAAAACTAACTTCTTGTCCACTGTGGATCGTAGAGATTCACTGACGATACTAGACAGGTCGATCAGAAAAGACTTACAGACTCATTTAAAACCCTTTCAAAGAAAACACAAGAAATATTTTACAAGAATAAGCAAACTGACGTCAAACCTAGGCTAAAGACTATAACAACAGAGACCGGTACTAATTCAAGAAACCCCTAACAAGTCAGACTTCAATCAGGGAAGATTTTGACTGCCCCTTCTTAAAGAAAAAGTTTCTTGACACAGGCACGCTACTGGTGCTTAAGAAGCCTGTGTATGTATGCAGGATCTCTAAAGGCAGGGTGCGTATATACACGTGCAAACCCACTGCAGGTCGAGTACACCTCTGTAACTTATCTAAAAATAAAACTAACAGGTATANGGGGGCAAGATGTATCAAAATTGGTGCTGACAAGTCAGTGATCAAAGGGTTATACGGACCGAGAGATTCTGCTTCAAGGTCGGAAATAGTCGGTTCCTCTGGATACAAGTGTTCTCCTCTCGAAGTTGGATTGGGTACAGTTTCCTACGGCCCAGTCGCCTCAATGACCCTTTTTGGTCAAGTCTTCTATGTAATGGTGGCGGTGGTGGCTCCAAATTAACCAGTGGCAGGCCCAGAAGCCTTTGCGACTAGCGGGGCTCTTGATCTTCCACTGTGTGAGAATATCAATGACACAATAAGGATTTTTCTAACATTGAAGACCAAGAACACACCAGAAGAGTTCCTATGAGATAAATCAAGAAAACCACTAACTAGTTCGAAGAACAGTTACACCAGCCAAAACTAGAGCAACTTACTGGTGCAAGTGCAACTCGAACATGGAAGAACCCTCTGGGTATACTCTGAAAAGCATGGCTTGACATCTACCCTAGGTACTGTGGTACACCCCCGCATTCACCTATGTAAGTCCCTAAAATAAAGGAAACTAGGTTGCTAGCTCGCGAACAATCACCTGGCGGGTACAGTCGATAGTAGGGTGGGTCGCAATGAGCAAGGTATCAAGCCTGAAAACTATCGAGGGTATCGAAAGCAAGTGGTCTGGAAGAAAATTGAGGACCTCAAATGGATTCGAGATACATGAATCTCCATGGCAAATGCAACCGACAGAATCCCAAGACAGGTCCTCTATATGCATTCCCCAAAATGCTTGGTCTGGCTTTGGAGGGGTTATCTCCGCTACCTTTCCGCACGCGACCTTGTGTTTATCCCCTGTGTTAGAGGGGGGTCCCAGATAACTTTCACATTAACTAGACTTTTTACACTCCCTAGCACTGACTCCAATGTTTGTTTTTTTTAAGCCTTGAAGAGTTTCCTCTCCAACCTAAATCAAGGCTCTAGCCTAGAGTAGTTGATAGACCCTACAAACATAAAGTCTAGTAAATTTTAAATTAGTGTTAATTTTAAGTGGATTTTTTTAAGTCAAGGAAGCGACAATGAAACTACTGGTGTGTTTTGAGAGACGAAAGAGAAGAACAATAAATGAAACTGAAAGCAAAATTACTTATTTTTGAAAAATAAAGATTTGCAATTTTAACTCTTTAACCAACTTTTCGTAACTACTTTTTCTAAGATCTTTTAAAGGAAAAACCCAAAACAAGATTTCGCTTAACTACGAGCTACTTAATGTTCTAAGCATTCAGTAAACAACTTAAAGAAAATAACTCTTTCTCCTAACAAGCAAAATAATCAACCCAACTACTTTACCAAACAAAGAAATGAAAACTTTTTCTACTCTTTTTGTTTATGCTTCAAACAAGAAACTTGAAAATAAATTCTTTTTCTTTTTCTTTAAAGCAAGCAAAAGGGAGAAAAACGAAGACAAGAAAAGACCAAAAACTGACTTCTTGTCCACTGCAGATTGTAGAGATTCACTGACGATACTAGACAGGTCGATCAGAAAAGACTTACAAACTCATTTAAAACCCTTTCAAAGAAAACACAAGAAATCTTTTACAAGAATAAGAAAACTGACATCAAACCTAGGCTAAAGACTATAACAACAGAGACTAGTACTAATTCAAGAAACCCCTGAGAAGTCAGACTTCAATCAGGGAAGATTTTGACTGCCCCTTCTTAAAGAAAAAGTGTCTTGACACAGGCACGCTACTGGTGCTTAAGAAGCCTGTGTATGTATGCAGGCTCTCTAAAGGTAGGGCACGTATATACACGTGCAGACCCACTGCAGGTCGAGTACACCTCTATAACTTCTCTAAAAATAAAACTAACAGGTATACTGACAAGGCAGGGAATACTGGTATGGAAGACCAGAATCCCTTAAATACTTAGCAACTTACATAAACTCAAAAAAGGTAATCAAACCAATTAAAACACCCATAAAACCCCCTAAAACTCTAGATGTCTCCCCACTATGGTTGCCATTTCTGCTATAGTGGGAAAACCCCCCTATGGACTACACTAGGGTTCAACATGTAGGCAGATCTAACCGTCTAAAAGTCTCCTACTTTTTATAACTACCCCAAATATACCCCACATTCATGCATGAAATACAAAGTGAAAAAATCTGGTAAATCTACCTTTAACTTGACGTCCAGTGTCGATCCTTTCGCGTTTGGTTGCTCCACTGACTACAAGCCTCCTCCCAAGGCTGGCCTTCATTCACAAACAAATAATAGGGAACTACAAACATGCACCTCATATATGAATCATGGGTTAGATGTCAGTATAAAACATAAATCAAACATAGATATTTGACACATCATATTTCGGGACAAAAAAAGTATTCCTTTTATTGATATCACAACGTTTACTTACAATGAGATCGGCGACTGCTCTGCAAACCTGGTCCGGGATCCTCTTCACCAAGATCCAACTGCGCTTCCACATATATTTCTCCTCTCACACTTCTTCTAGGGAAATGGCATAGGCTTATGATGGAGGGAAAAGGGCTAGAATGGGAAATTCTTATCCAAATATCACAAAGTGGCTGCAATTCTTGGGGCAAGGAGGGGATGTGAAATAGGAAGAGTTTCACTATTCTCATTCTTATGTTTGGAATGAGACCCCAACACCTCCTTTTATATGACAAAAGGATGTTTATTCAGTTGGGTGATGGGCTATAGGCGGTGGGACAGTTGGAAAACTACCCAATATCCCTTAATCTCAATGAATTCCTTGATACTTTTTAATTTTTGCAACTTTTGTGGGCATACACAGGATGTAATAGTGCAGCTAGTACGTACATGAGTTGTAGTGGTGCAGAAAGCATGTGTACATGGGAAGTAATGGTGCAAGGCATGTACATCCTCAAAAATATGCTTTTTAAGAAGAGTTGCTTAGTGATGGCTTGGCAAAAATAGCAAGTAAAAGGGCCAAATGCCAGGTATGCATGTATGGTGCAATTTAGGGTTATAAAAGACACAACAGATATATATATCATACATATTAATCAAATCACTGAGTAGATTCATAACATAAATAACACAGCACAAAGCAAGCCAAAGACACAAGATATATGTGGTTCACCCCAGTGTGGGGCTACATCCACCAACCACTTCGCCTTCTTTATTATTCATATGAATATTACATTCATTCACTCATGTGCACTAAGCCATAGAGTCAAGCTTTGCATTAGACAGGAGATCTGTGCACTGAGCACCAGATCCTCCTTCCAAAACTAGGTCAAGGGAAAGAGCCAATGTTTTTTCAAGCACAAAGCCTTAACATATAGACACTCCCTTACACAAAGCTACTCAAGTTAATTGTGCTTATCTCTAAGGGCTTATGACCAGCCTTATACAGTAAATTCTTACTTATTTATATTTTTACAATACCTTTGTTGGCACAAGGGCAGACCCGAGGTTCAACACTTCAACAGCGCACCAACAAAACCCCAACTACCGACCCTTTTGACAACACCTACGAAGCAGATGAAGTCTCACCTGAGGTAGAGGCAGGGGTGGTTGTAGGACTCAAATGTCTGAAACCTAGTTGGGAAACAAATCTATGATTACACCACTCTAACAAAGAACTTAGCAGTTAACATTCATCAATAATTAACCCTTATTCACATCACAGATCCAAACCCTAATTACAGAACAATGCAGTATTCTACCAGATCTAACACATCTAAACACTTAGCATATGGAAAATGATCAGATCTAACATTCATTCACCTTACCAAGCACTAAGCTATTATACCAGATGCATCATACATAAATATATTGGCACTAAGCATAAATTACATCACTAACATACAACCATAATGCACAAAGACACCATAACACAGGATATACGTGGTTCACCCCAGTGTGGGGCTACATCCACCAACTCTTCATATTCTTTATTATCTTCTGTCAATCTCCTTATATGCACAAATCCTCAGAGACTACTCTGCATAGGACAGGAGATCTGCGTGCACCTCGCCAGATTCTCCTTCCCTGAGCTAGGTGTAAGCACAAAGCCTTCTTACCATCTATGCACAAGCTTCTTACAATCACATGCACCTAGCTCTGCAATTTCTTAACACATTGCATGCACAAAGAATCCACAACTATTCTCACTTAGCACATTGGCCTCTTCCTACATCACCTAGATATCTATTTATACATTACAAAATGGGCCTAAACATGGGTAAACCCATGGGCCAACATCCCATTCCCATTACATAAACCCTAATCCCAAAAATTTCCCTAAAAAGGGGTCGAGATCACATGATCTCTTCTTTGACTTGCACTCCGCCTTTGACCAGCCTGTCAAAGTCCAAAAACATGACCAAGGATCTCCAAAACTTGGTCAAGGACTAGTAGGCCCCCAACACTCACTTGTGACTCGTCCCAAGTCACTCTGGTTTAGGTAACTCTGCCTCAAAAGCCTCAATCTTGGCTCGAGTTGCTTCAACCTGTTGTTGTGCCAAGGCCTCCTACTCGGTGAACTCTTGAATAACTACCTCGTTCACAGGTCCTTCTAAGTGTTGTTCTACCAAAGTGACTACTTGTTCTAGCACTTCTCCTCGGCCTTCAATCTCCTCAAAAATTAGGCAAGCTACATCCTGGACTGGCTGAAGCTTCTGAGTCACTTCCATGACTTTTCTTTGTATGGAATGGACCTATTTTTGAGTTGTGCGTTGTTCTTGGGATCTTTTCATCCTCTCAACTACTGCTAGGAGTTTCAACTGTGCTTGTACTGCTATTTCTTTTTTCTTTGCTTCCTGGAGCTGCAACTCTAGTGTCTTCAGTTCAGGGTCCTTGGTAAGGTGCTCATAAGTGTGTACACTGAGACTGCTTATATTTTTACATTCCACGACTAATTCTTTGATCCTTTCAACTACACTTTGGGTTGTTGCTTCTCTTTGGTCTCGCACTTCCTGCGGAGTGCTTGGAACTATTTGTAGCTCTAGTTATATGATTCTCTGTTTAAGTTGTTGAATGGCTTCAGCAAACTTCATGACTTGATTCACTAATAGGTCTTCTTCCATCTGCTCCAAGCCTGTCATAGAGTGAAGTGCTCTGTTGACTACTTCTTTAACTCCGACCTACTCCGCAAGCACAGGTTCTTTCTCCTGGGGATCTACTCTTTATTTTCTTCGAACTTGGTTATAAGGTCATCCTTCTCCTACTGTGCAACTCGGCATTGCTCTATGATTTCCTCTTGTGCTTGCTTCAGGGCCACTAAGGCCTAGTCCTTTTCTTCTTGCACGCGACGAAGGCGAGCTTCAGTCGCATCAACTATTCTATGGAGTTGGGCAGGCTCATCTCCCAAATCTAGTTCTTCTGGTGATGGGGGCCCAGTGGGCACTGCGCGGCTAGAGTGAAGGGATTTCTTTATAACTCTCATCTCTGTCTCAATTCTAACCTACATGGCTTCTTGTTTGGCTTCAGTTCTCTAAAAAATATCTTTGGAGGCATTCGATACAACTACGATAATGAATTCGAAGTCATCGACCGTGAGTACAGCCTGCAACTTCGGCTTACTTGCTTTAGACTTCTTCCGCGATGTAGGGTTTGTGGGGGAAACCTTTATTTTCTTGGATGTCTCTACCTCTTCAAGGGGTTTCCTAGGCAGTGTTACTTCACCTTGCTTCTTCTTGTCTTCTTCCCCTTCTTTTTCTTCTTTGTCTACTTCGTCATATCCTCCTCCACTAGGTGAATCTGATGCAGTCTCTTCTGGTGTGTTGTGCATTTTCTGTACATATTCCTTCTTTTTCTTCCTACTACTGTTGGGTGCATCATACTCTTCACGAGTAACCACCAGACTTCCAATGAGATTAGGATCAGACAATGCTACCTAATCGACTAGTATAAGGAACTCTGTGGGCCATTCCTTAGTGATTTCTTCCAGGTCCTCCTCTATGAGCTTGTAGTAGGACTGAAGCTCTTCCTTACTTTCATCTGTGCACACAGTAATATAAATAAAATTCCTATCTATGCCAAACTTCATAAAGGGCCTGAACCTGTCCAAGGTATTTGACGTCATACGAGGGAAAGACTCAATATCCCTCTTTAGCTGCAGGTAGTAGGTATTGAATACTGCATTCGACTACCATTGTTTCCTCATATCACTTGAATACCAGAGCATGGTGAACTTCGCAGCTAATGGCTTGAATGACTCAATGTCAGGGAAGGTCTCACCTTCCGACATCTCCCAAGAAGTGAATGTGATGAGGATCAGAAGCCAGCAAAAATGGAACTCATAACCCTAATCATGAGCTTTGCGACAATCCAGTTCTAAATGATTAACTAAGTAACTAGACCAGTTCATCTGTAGTCCTTCCACGCATTTTTCTGCGAGGTCAACGACAAACCCTGTGACCTACATGGGTATGTTATTTCTTACTAGATTACCAACAATCAACTGGAAAGAAAGGTGCACTACACCATTCTAAATGGAGACTACCTTGTAGCCTCACGTCCCTTTCCCTACATCGTCATAGGAGTCTTTGATCTCTTGTGCCAGGGCGCAGTCTATAGCCTTCCCTGGATAAAATTCTTGTGGGTTTGGTCCCTGCATGCTCAATCTGGTGATCCTATGGATCAACATTGGATCGATGGTGATACGTCAGTCTAATCATAGATACCCACCATGGAAGCACGATAGAAGGATATTAACACACACATTAACCTCCCGGTGCCTTCCGAAATGTGGTATCTTCATTACGTTCAAGACAGTGGACCTCACGATCTCCATAGTCCATGGATGGGGGATGATCTTTGATTTCTTCTCCTTGGTCTTGGTCAAATATTTGTGAGGTGTGAGTGTGCCATAGCTCTTGCGGTCTCCTAGGTTATAGTCATTGATATTCAGGGTTGGAATCCTCTCCAACTGTGGTCTGACTACTTGTATTCCCTTTGGAAGGTACGGAGTGATGACTATGTAGTCGAATTCTCTCTGGACACTGTCAAAACTCACCACACCGGCCAGGGGTGGAATGTAGTCAGGTAGGATGAATGGAATTATCTTTGCATTCGCCAAGTCATCAAGATGCTTAGTTATTTTCTCGATCACAACTCAGGATGGTCCAAATCCACGAGC
The DNA here is from genome assembly GCA_032191745.1 of Picea mariana. NCBI lineage: Eukaryota > Viridiplantae > Streptophyta > Pinopsida > Pinales > Pinaceae > Picea > Picea mariana. The sequence goes on along the minus strand of JASDQU011442435.1, from coordinate 7,487 downwards.
AGTCGACAGAGAGGCTTGCACTCCTCACATTGATGAGGCTTGGATGCTTGCATACATCACCTTCTCAGACATGAGGTATATTAGAATCTCTTCGACAAATTTTTCTGTTGTGCTAATTTCGTCCAACCTGCACACTCGAGATATGATATCTCAGGTCGATGAACAATACTCAATGTAACAAAATGGATGGTGAGGTCTCAATGATCACTGCACAAAATCAACTAGTTCTTTGTGGGCTCAGATAATCACAATTGGAAAAAGTGTTCTTGGTGAAATGCTCGACGGGATAAATAGATAACACCATAATGGTTTCTTTCAACGGGTCACAAATCCTTATTCAATGCAATTCCATCCATTATGGCACGGTCCCAACTGTCCAATGGAAAACTTTTGGGCCATAACTGCTTTCCTAACCGCTCGGAGTGTCAATCGAACAGTCATAATGCCTCTAATGGTCATATTTCTCCATCATGGAGAAGTGCCAATCTATGCTGTACTGATATTCCGGTGAAGTTCAAATTCTGGAAACCTTCCTTCTGCGAAGTTCTTGCTAGAGCTTCTTGCAATTTTTCTAACTTTTCCCTCTTCTTACTAAGCTTTATGGCCTTCTTTCCTGTGATCTGAAGTATTGGTTTTGTATTTTCATTATCGTTCTTATCTCCTCTTAGCATGATAACTTCGCACTGTGGGGGTCTTTCATAGGGTTCAAAGGTAATATTTTTTCTCTTTCTAGGGTAGGTGCTCTACTCTTTTGTATAGACATGTGTCTCTAGTCTTCCTGTGTCCTTTCAACTTCGGCATCCATATCATTGGTCTTTAGTAGCTTTGAATGGTTCTCTTTTTATTTTAGTAAGTTCATTATTCTCCTAGCCATGAAATCTCTTAGTTCTTGCTTTTTCTATTCTAGATCCTCCTCTTCTTGTTTCCTTCGAATCTTATCTTTCTCAATCTAGGTTTTTCCCAGCAAGATAGAAAATGGGGCATTGTTCTCAACAAAATTAATGATCTCAAATTATTCTTCTGTCAAAGTGCCATGAGCACTCATATATGTCTCTGTAAGTCTTCCCAATAGGGTTATCATCTTTCCTCTAAATAATCATATTCCTCCTAATGAAGGAACCATAGTAGTCTTTCCCAAAATTTCCCAAGTTCTTTCTATCATGATATTCACCTATGTTTCCTCATCCAGGACACAGTCTATGTCGAAGTCTCCTATTCTTGTTTCTATGTACTCTTTCTCTTTTAAGACCTCTGATAAGTTAACATTTTTGTGGTCATTCAAGGTTTCTTTCATCTGTAGTAATACAGTCTCTGATTATTTCTGGGGTTCTATCATATCCATATTTTCTTGGCCTCTCTCATATTTTTCTTGTTTCATATTCATCTTTTCAACTTTAGAAATCATTCTAGGACAATCCAAAAATTCATGGTCCATTGCTTTACAACAAAGAAAACTAGGTCTTCTACCAGAGCATTCCTTAGAAACATGTCTCGGTCTTCTGCAACTGTAACAAAGGGTTAATCCTCTCTTTCTCTTAAATGATCCCCAACCTTTCCTATATTGTGCACTGGGATCACAGTAACTAACCTGCAAAAAATTCTTTCTAGGATCCTGCATCCATTTGTTAGTCCAAACATTTTTTCTATGCATAGGGATAACATACCTTTCATTATTTCTATCAAATCTATTGCTATCAAATATTCTTTCTTCTAACTGTGCCCTAGTTTTCAGATTAGGACAAAATTTATCAAACATACATAGATCCATTCTTTCGAAACAAAAATTTTCACTTATCTTACATTTCTCAGAGCAAAAAGACTCAATATCTTACCTCTTTTCTTCATATCGAACTTCTCTTCTCAGCACAGAGCTTCACAAGTCAATGTTGTACCTTAAAGCAACAGATCTATGCACAAATCTTTCTTTTCTTCAGTTCCTAGCAATCACAGTTTCAGGTCCCGACAGCGTAACCATTTTTTGGTGCAGGGGCAGGCCCATGGTTCAACGCTTCAACAACGCACCATCAAAACCCTAACTACCAACCCTTTTGGCAACACCTGCGAAGCAGATGATGTCTCACCTGAGGTAGAGGCAGGGGTGGTTGCAGGACTCAAATGTTTGCAACCTAGCTACGACATAGATCTGTGATTACGCCACTCTAACAAAGCACTTAACAGTTAACCTTCATCGCTCATTAACCCTTATTCACATTGCAAATCCAAACCCTAATTACAAAACAATGCAATATTCTACCATATCTAACACACCTAAACACTTAGCATATGGAAAAAAATCAAATCTAACATTCATTCACCTTACCAACCACTAAGCTATTATACCAGATGCATCATACATAGAGATATTGGCACTAAGCATAAATCACATCACTAACGTACAACCATAATGCACAAAACAACCATAACACAGGATATACGTGGTTCACCCCAGTGTGGGGATACATCCACCAACTCTTCTTCTTCTTTATTATTTTCTGTCAATCTCCTTACATGCACAATGCCTTAGAACCCACTCTGCATAGGATAGGAGATATGCATTCCCTCGTCAGATCCTCCTTCCCCGAGCTAGGTTTAAACACAAATCATTCTTACCATTTATGCACAAGCTTCTTACAATCACTTGCACTTAGCTCTGCAAGTTCTTAACACATAGCATGCACAAAGCATCCACAATTATTTGCGCTTAACACATTGGCATCTTCCTACATCACCTAGATATCTATTTATACATTAAAAAATGGGCCTAAACATGGGTAAACCCATGGGTTGACATCCCATACCCGTTACATAAACCCTAATCCCAAAAACTACCCTAAAAAGGGGTTGAGATCTCGCGATCTCTGCTTCGACTTGCACTTCGCATTCGACCAGCCTATCGAAGTCCCAAAACAAGACCAAGGATCTACAAAACATGGTCAAGGACCAACACCCTTACAATAAGGCCTAATCATGGGTAAACCCGATGGGCCGACATCCCATAACCCATTAAAAAAACCCTAAATAACCCCTTACTGGGTCCACATAGCCCATAAAATAAATGAGATCCACGATCTCAGCTCTGCATGGGCACTCCTTCGAACAATGTGTCGAAGTTCAAAAGTGGTCCAAACCTGACCAAGGTTTCCTCAAAACTTGGTCGAGGGCCAAAAATGGGCATAAATGGATGAACACCAACTCAGGGTCTTTTCTATAATTGTGATAATAAATCATTTCCAGGGCACAAGTGTAAAGAACAAAAGCTTTTTATGGTAATTTTGAAGGATTTTCCTAATGAAGATTTTTAGGTTTCACCTACTGTAGCGCTACCACCAACCAATGATACTAAACCACCCTCAGATCCTCTTGAAGTTGAACCACTGATTTCTCTACATGCTCTCACTATATTTTCAACTCCTCAAACACTCAAATTGGTTGGTTACATTAAGCACATGAAATTCATCATCCTAATTGACAGTGGAAGCACTCGTAATTGCATTCATCGTCGCCTTTCCCAAGAATTCAATTTCTACATCTACACTGTCAATAATTTTCAAATCATGATTGACAATGGTGGTTCCATGAAATGTGGAGGGCATTTTGAAAATTTTTGCTTACGAATTGGTCAGTATAACTTGAAATCTCACATGTTTGTTATTGACATGGGTGGTTCTGGCATTGTTCATGGTGCAAATTGGTTATACATCCTAGGTGTCAGGATGTTGTATTAAAGATTTTAATTACCTGAAAACACTAAATTTTCAAGCCAGGGTAAGTGAACTTAGATCTGCTACACTATATGTGCTAGTAAGATTCTAACTCCTACCTAAAAGTTATTCTAAGAAGAAAACATAAATTTACTCTTATAAACTGAATCCTAATGATTATCTTAAAACTAATCATATATTGTCTAATTAATCAAACGAAAAAAGTTCTGAGTTAAGCAAAGGTATTTTTATTCCTAATCTAAAGAAATCACCCAA
>JASDQU011442434.1:31012-45720 GCA_032191745.1 Picea mariana | reverse complement strand
TATTGTGCTTAAACAATTTTAAGTCTATTAAAACATTCTTAATCTTTCTTCAAGTGATCATCAATATTATACAACATATGGACAACATAAATAATGAGCATCAATCACACATAAGATATACACAGAGACAGATTTTTACGAGGAAACCCATAAAGGGAGAAAACCTCTTCTTCTTTGAAATGATAGGCACTCTTTTAAGTTCTATACATCATCTATAATTGAGCACCAACTCAATGTGAGGCTACTACCTCTGTTTTACAAGCTCCAACTTGTTTGAGAGCATCAACTCTCTGGTTTCTCTAGCACCCACTAAAAGGAAGCACCAACTCCCTGAGTGTTCCAGCACCAATTGGATGGAAGCACCAACTTCCAGTTACACAGGCTCCAACCTGTATAACAGAGAACACTTGTTCTCCCTTGCACTAACCTGCCACCGTGGTTTCTCTGGCTGCAACCAGATGGAAGCTACAACTCCCTGTGTTCAAGCACCCACTTGAACCACTGAGGACAACAGTCCTCCCTAGCACCTCCCTACCACCCTTATTACAAATAAATGATTGAATAACCAACAACACAGATAAATCAATTCTTACCACTTCTTCACTGTTCTGCAATTCTTCTCTGCTACACTATTCTTCTGCTATGTTCATACTTAGCTTGTCTTGTTGTCTCTTTCTATATGTTGTTTCTCTGTCCTTCTCATGCTCTTTGATATGTGCACATTCTGCTCTCTTCACCTTTTCTCCTCTGTTCAGCTTTTGTTCCTTATCTCTAAGCTTTCTTCACACTGCGCATACTGTAATTTTACCTTTCTACAGTTCAACTCATTTTTCAGTCAGAACAACCAACCACACACAGTCACTGCGTGTTTCTTTTATGCACTACGACCCCTTCAGTTACCCCTCAAATCCCTAGAACAACGCTTCAGCAACTGAAACGCCAACCGTCCAAGAACCATGATTCGGTTCTGATAACTGAATCGTAACTAAACAATTAATTGTGAAGAGCAATAGTAGCCCTTCGATCAGATTTCCAAGTATCCAACACCGTTGGATTACAAGCACAGGGTCTCACGTTGATTTCGCCATTTCGCATTTCGATATTTCGGCATTTTGGCATTCCTTGTGATGAGATATCTTGACGCTCCATGTCGCGGTCCCTGAAACTCCGAAAAAGGAGCTTAGCTGGACTAGCTCCTTCCCTTCTCGTGACCACCAGTGGTGACCACAGGCTACACCAAAAGGCGTTTCGCAATTTTTCATTTCGGCATTTCGCGATTTCGCATATCATGAGTTAACGGTCCAGATCTTATCGTGATTTCGAAACTTCACGGGCCTTCGTTGTGTCTGATCAACGGTCCAGATCAATCCTCGATCCGATGGCTAGGATTATTTCGTGATTTCGCATATCGCGAGTTTGAGAGGTTAGGGCACTCCTTCCTTTGACCACTCAGTCAACGAAATGTTAATCTGTAACCACGTGTCCTTCCCAAAGATGGATGGTCCTCCTGCTTTCAGGATTTCAGGGTTTGCTACTTCAAAGGTTAAAGTTCCTTTGACCTTTGATTTTCCAGTCTACGAAACTCTGAAATGGAGTCTTTGTTGATGTGCCTGTTTTGGGATTTCGGCATTTCGCATTTCGCAACTTCGGGACTCCTATGATGAAGAGTCTCGACTCTTGACTCCTCCAACTCCCGGTATCTGAAACTCCGAAATGGAGATTAAGTCATGGTTTGATGTGCCTGTTTCGGGATTTCGGCTTTTTTCATTTCACAACTTCGGGACTCCTATGATGAAGAGTCTCGACTCTTGACTCCTCCAACTCACAGTATCCGAAACTCCGAAATGGAGTCAGATCAATGGTTCGGTATTTCGGCGTTTCGCATTTCGGCGTTTCGCATTTCGGCATTTCAGCATTTCTGTGATGAAGTGTTTCGACACTTCCAACTCTCGGTATCCGAAACTCCGAAATAGAGTTTAGCTTCTGATACCCGAAATGGAGTTTAGCTTATAATATTGCAATGCGCTCATCATTGTGCTGCTAGTCATGATCTTTGCTTCTAATCTTGCCATGTGCTCATCGTTGTGCTGCTAGTCGTGATCTTTGCCATCAATGAAAAACACGCATACTCCGCCTCTGTCTGAAAACATGCCAACACATTTCAGTTTGGTCCTCTGCAATAATTGGTTCATGGTCTATTTGGTGATGCATATGGTAATATTGGAAGGTTTACTTACCTACATAGATTTTATGTCATGGCAATTTTGATGGATTCCAGAAGAATTCTTGTTCAAAATATTCGAACGTAAATGAAAACGAGCAACACATGTATAAAATCATTTAGTCATGCAAACATTACACACCACGATTGCTCTATCTACAATAGTGCAAGTTTCATATATGATGGTGTTAAGATTTGCTTGTGTTATGAGATCTAACACAATATATGAGCATCATTAAGTGCCTGACTTGTATCGTGGTCTTTGGTTGCATGGAGCAAAGTCTTGGTTCTATCATTAGAACACTCTACTTTAAATCACACTTTCAATATAGTTTGGATTAAAGGTTTGATATAGTTTATAACTTATACGTGAGTCATGTTGTTTTTATGGAGTTAAAATTTTGAGTAATGGTGTTAGCACCAGTGAAAGACTCATATACAAGGAACCCAAAACATGATATATGCAGTTGTTATATGGTTCATAGCTAACATTTGGAGCTCACATATGTTATATTTTTGTCATTATGCTTCACATATGATTAAGTACCAAGTGCATCGAATAACATGTCATGTGGTATAAATTTTATGTTATGATTTAATTTGAAGTAATGAGCAGCGGGCTAAAGGTTTATTTGATTTGATACATTGACAAGTCCACATACTATGAGGGTTTTTGGATTGATGACATAACATACATGTTAATGGAATGTTCATCAACAACGTCATCAAAACTATCCAAGCGTTGAAGGTGATGAGACATGGGTTATTACTCCACAGTCTCGCATTCTATCACTCTCGTATCACCTTGGATTTGGTCATTTGTGCTATTGGAAGCTAAGGAAATGAGCTATGTGCTTTTTTATCTCAAACCCTTACACCCAACATTTTTGGTAACGAACTCAACTTTTCAACCTTGGTTATAAAATCATTTTGTGCGAAGGCATGGAACATCAGTTTTTCTTACATATTTTACACTAAATTTGTCACTAAAATTGTTATTTCTGGCTTTGTTTGACATTTTGTGTGCATGAATGTCTCCTTTCTCCCCTCTCTATTGTTTCTTGAAAGGAAAAGAAAAAAATATTTTTGTTTGCAGAAAGTTAATGGAAACTCTCTTTGCTTCCTCCATACTCGCAATTTCCATAACATTTTTCAATGAGATGAAGAGATTTTGGACAACCTCTGTTTGCATGCACATGAGACTCGAAATTGAGTTTTGTTTGTCCTTTTAGTTGCTCTTTTACTCTGAAAATTTTCTTATTCCAGTCATGTTTTTTTACATTGGCTAACTCATGTTCAAATCCTGTCATGAAAATCATTCGTTTAATTGAAACGGGACAAACCCAGATGGCATTATTACACCTAGAAGCATCCATGGTTCCAACTTTGGGTTTATAAAATGAGTTTCTTTTCTCTCTTGAAACAAGATACAGAATTGAGTACATTCCCCGAGATTCATTTGCTTTTTCTGGATTATACTTGGGTTTGTTGTTCTGATATAAGAACCAACGTGAGTTATGGTTGTGTCGAAGACTGGGTTCTTTATTTGATTTGGGTTTATATTTTGTCAGCAACTTTTTGTCTCTCCTCGACAATCATTAGTTAAAAAAAATGGGATTGGAACCCTAACTCGATAATAAACCTAAAAGCCCAAATATTGGATTGCTCGAGCCAAAGACTCTCATTCTCTTTCTTTCGGATTGCAATTATTCCATAGCATATAATTACAAAAATGTTGGAACACGTTTCATACAGGTCGAACGATTTTGCTTGTTGTTGTAATTTACACTTTGAATAAATTAGTTGTTGAGTTTATTGGCTATCAAAATTTTGGGTTTCAATACCTTCCTCTATGAACAGAGGATTATCGGATTCGAACTCATTCCCAAGTATATGTTTTCATTGCCATTCGAGTTATGGTTTCTTTTGGGACTTTCAATGACTTGTTGGGGTTTTCGATTCATATGTTTACTTATGGGGTTTAGCAACGATATGGTCAAATTTTGTTTGAGCATACAATGATCTCTTGTCTTTGTTATGATGATTGAGGACAACATGTGCTATTAAGTTTATAAATGGTTACAATAGGGTTGTTGCAAATTATGACATATAAATAAAGGATGATGGAAATGGGGTTATATTATTTATTAAGGTTTTTTATGGCTCTATAATTATTTAAAATTTATTGTAAGAGCATAAAGTGTGTATGTTGGATGACTGAGGTTTATAAGTGGCTAGAACGAGCATGAATGTGGCTGGATGGTTTTAGTTTGCATATAATGATGAGAGGCATAAGGATCATTATATAGACCCATTACCCTTCATTTACTACACTTTTCATAAAACTACTCCCTCAAGTCCTACTCATTTTAATTCATGTTCACATTTTACCTTGTCTATATAATTAAGATGAAACATGTTACATCAGGAATGACATAGTTTGGATGTGTAACCAACATTTTTAAAAGGCAAGGTTCTATTACAACAATTATGAATGATGAGTTTTGGCTTTGAAGCATTCCTGAAATGATTGGTTGTTTATTTAACTGGGACAGAGGCAGTAGAGATATTTTTGGTTGATGACATTTTGAAGTTCATTATAAGAGGTCATATGTTAATTATATAGATCCAGTTCCCCTCATTATTTTCACTTCACATAAGGCATTTTCCTAAAAAAATGTTTTCATTAAATTCCTTTTTCCATTACAATCTTGCTTATATAATTAAATAATATGCAAGAGAAAAGGGTATTGTTTGATGTGATCAGAATGATAAAAGAATGGAGTTAAAAGATATGAAGAAACTTGAGAATTATTCAGGCTGATTAGTATGACGATGAACACTTGCAGACATACTTTGAAATTAAATATGGGTAGTTTTCTGTATGTAAATGGTAATCTGTGTGTATGGATCAGATTTGGATGTTGTTGGTTGATTGATTCCAAAGATATATTTCTTTCCATTTTTCCATTTTTTCCTTCACTTCTCGTTTGTGTTGCACGGTTGTGTTATGACATAGCCAATCTAATAATTAAGACAAATTGTATTAGATGTCTTATCTTACTGTTGTTTTATATTTGTGCTAATGGATTGTCGTGATTATAGATGAGCTTCTTCAACAGGGGTAGCAGCAGAAGAGGAAACCGAGGAAGAAGAGGATGAGAACCTAACACTTTTTTGAAGCCTAGGGGACATAAAAAACTAATATTCTCTATACATTTTGATGTTGATTTCGATGATCCAGCAATTGATACAAACTCGACATTTGAACCTTGGTGGTCAACAAACCTTGCCACAACCCCAAGCAACCCCTAACGCTATCTTGCAGCCTCACCCTTGTATTGTTCAGATCCTTGAGTCTCATGTGCAACCTAATATTGATGGATGGGGTAACTTACCTGTCAATCCTTCTTTTGGTGCCAATCAGTGGCATATGCCTCCCCCTCCTCCACCAGTTCATATTGTCATTGCTAGTGCATCTTTTCCTTTACCTCTAGTTCATCAAGTAGTACATGCTCACACAACTACTTCACATGAGTCTATGCCTCATCCTCCAAAGGATCACAAAACCACACCACCTTGCTCTTAGATTGACAAAGGCAAGCAACTTGTTACTTCTACCAGCATGGCCAAATCCTCTTCCTCTTCTCATTTAAAGATAAAATCAACAAATAGTGGAAAAATAAGCTTACATGAAGTGCATCCTAAAATTGCCTAGCTAGAAGAAAAGAAGTCCCAATATGAGGACTTTATCAAGGAAAGAGATGAGTTTTTCAAGGAATTTTTTCTTGAATTATTTTAATTATATTTGGATTGATTTTGACTATGACACTATTTGAGGAGAGATGGCAGAACCATGATATTTTATTTTGAAACTTTTAAATATCATGTTATTTTTATGGGGGACACAAGCGTTTTATGCCATGGTGTTTGAGATGCATGTTTTTGGTATGTTATATGAAGCTGATATATTTTATACTTGAATGATAATATGATGGAGCAACAAGGAAAAACTATTTTGATTATTGAGATAAAGTGTGCATATAGAGGGGGACCCCATCTTTTTAGTTAATATTGTTTATTTATTAATTATCCTTATCATAAATTTATTTGTCTTATTTATTAACTAAATTTATTTAACTTTAGTAACTAAAAGTAGTTCAACTACATGAAAAACTACCTTTTAGAGAATGAAAGGAAGAATAGAAGGATAAAGAAGACATGAGGAATTAGAGAGAAACACTTCTGACAAGGTTTGCTCTTGTTTCATATTAAGATTTTTGAATTTAATTCTTCCATTTTCTGAGTTTCTTAAAGGGATAAATCCTCTTGTTGACAACATGATCTTTCTAAAGGTGGAAAAGACGAAAGGATTGGGAAGCATTGATATTTGACATGCTTCATAAGGTCATTCCTTTCTCTTGGAAGTCTGTGCAGTTTTATTAGAAAATCTGAATTAGTTTTTAGTTTTGATTAAGATTATTTTGCAGAGTCAAGACTTGGCAGACTTGTGACTTGGTTGATCTTGTGTATTCAATCTTTTAGACACCAGTTGTCTTTGTATGATATTTAATTCCATCTTAGACTTCTAAGTCTTGTCTTGGTCCTCACCCTTGCAAGGGTTTGAAAAGAGGCAATATGGTTGTAACCCTTAAAAACTTTTATTAATAAAATATGGTTATTCTCAATTGAAACTTCTATTTCTAATTTCAGATTGTTATATTCTTTATTTCATTCATTTTAATCTTTTGCAAACATTTATATATAAACATTTTTCATTTTTTTGGGTAGAAACACACAAATTTATAATAGAATCAGGTCCAAGAATATAGTTCTTGAGGGTTGATTGATATTTTTGCATAGGCTTTAAACCCAATGTAACATTCCCACCTATCTTACCTTAGCCTAGTAAGATTAAGAAATGCTTGAGTGAAAACTTTCCATTCCTTACATCAACAATGGGGAGGATAACAAACATGCTACCCAACCACCCGAGCTATGAACCCAACCACTCGATAAGACTCTAATATGTATGAAGTGCATTGCTATTACTGCCTTTATGTCATTTGCTTTTATGTAAATCATTTTGGAAATTGATTATTAGTTCCAGCCTGAAAGCAATAACGACTATTGTAAATGGCTTGTTGTTCCTTCAATACTCCCACACTCAAATCAAGGTGTTTAACCCAAAGTTTTAGCCGCATATTCCATTGAACACTTTTTCTTGACATATCAAATAATTACAACAATTTTTTAAGCCAATTAGAAACTTTGAGGTCTTATTTGGACTCATTTCAAGGCAAGGGGCATTTAAACTTTGGATACAAACTATAAGCTTAGGAAACGAAGAATATATTTAATATATATTGCAACAAGGTGGATTAATGCTAGGCTTCAAGTTAACCATTAATCTGGAACATTAAATGTTTAATCTTTCAATATGTATATTAATGCTCATCAAAAGTTCATCATTCATTGTGGCAATGCCTTCTCAAGGTTTTTGCAAGTGCTTTGTTGCCCTTTTCTACTCTTGCCAAGACACTACTCTTACCATGGCCTGCCTTTGCTAGAAAAGTTTTTTTATGCTCTTTTTGCACTTACTACCTTTGTTGCACTTGTTCTACCACAAACTCTTCTAACATGCTAGGGGAAATCCCTTGTGCCAAGCTTTTCAAGAAATCAAGCAAGCAATTTCTCCTCGCTCTCCTTGCTCTTCGTCTAGTCAAGCAAGCAATTTTTCCTTTCTCAGGTAAGCAATTATGGCTTGAAATTTATGAATTAATTGGATCATCACTACACAAGGTTATGGCTATGGAACTCAAATGAAATGATTTGCGAAGTTTAGGAACTAAGATGCTCCATGAAATCGTAATATGCTTCTAGAAATTTGTGATTTGGTGACGTCACAACACAAACTTACAACAAGTGAACATGTGAGGAGCTCATTATAATTCAAAACACAATATTTATGCAGATTTAAATCACTGAGGTTTACTCACTAAGATTTATTTTTTTAGTGATTTACCCCAAAACATATTTATAGTTTAATAATGGAATGGTTGAACAATATTCAACAAAGATACCTACCTCGTATAATATGATGCCCTTAAACTTTTCAACATTAATACTAATGTTTCATTATAAACTAAATTATAGTCAATCAACTAGAAACAACTCTCAGAGTATGTCGAGATTTTCTATAAACATTTGAATAGATGAAAAAAAAAGACACGGACATGGCCATTGAACACCTATCAAGTAAAACATGCTCTAATTCAACAAATGATAATGCAAGCAAATCGTTGTAGTTGCAACAAAAATTGCATAATGTGATGTGATCGTTTCATTTCATTTGCCTTTTCATTCAAGATTCACCAAACTCCCATGAATGATAAAGTAGAGCTTTTAATGGCCCAAAACCTAACTTGTTGTGAAAACGACTAGAGATATGAATTGGATGATCTATTTTAGTACAATTCTTAAGCTTAGAATCTAGATTTTAATGAAAAATTTGTAAGAATTGATCTTTAACAACAATTGAAAAGACCAAAAAACAAAGAAATTATAAACGATATAGTTCTTCATTGTATGTAGTGGCTCTCAAGCCCATTAAGGGATTGCCTTTTGCTTTTAATTTCTCCTTTCTTTACAACGATCAATCATAGTATATTTTCCTTATCATCTGCATTAATACTTAGAATTTTTTGTAGAGAGAGGCAAACAAGCAAGGGAAGCTATGGAATGTTTTTTTTTTCTATAATTAATTATATTATTGTTGAGCCTAGGGATCATCTGGTTTTTTTATCGTTTTAGTTTTCTCACTGTAATACAAGTCTTACGAATTTGAAAGATGGATCCTTACACTACAGGAAGAGAGTTCGTTCTAGTGCTAGTTTACTTAGCAGCTTGAGTAGATGATCCAGTAAGCACCCATATAAAATCCTAACCAATACCATAAGCACCCATATAAAAACCTAACAGATACCGTAAGCACCCATATAAAAAGCTAACAAATACTGCTTATGTCTATGCTCATCCCTTTATTGAATCTCATTGGTATCATGGTGGTATCCTAGTCACCCCTGCTACTACATAGTGAAGCTAAAATCCCAACGCTTCTCAATAGTTCAGCCATAAGAAGTGGTACCAAAGTGATGGGAACCGAGAGAGACTACTCGAATTGTCCTTCAAAGAGAGCAGTTGCATTGTGCTTCCAAGCAACCTATTATCTTGCACTGTATGTGACAACTTCAATGGGAGCCAAGTTTGTAATTGAAGAAGTTGTCCATGTGCTATGGTTTGGTCGTAGCCCTCGGGGCGACAAAACTCTAGTCACATGCCATGATAACCCATTTGTCTAGAAATCATGGCATCATAATATAATATTTTATTACTTAAAGGCATTTTAGATCCATAAATTATCATAAGGAATATGGTCCAGGATGTTGGGAGGAACGTCTTTACAAATTTTGATTTTAATATTCACTACTTACATTACAAATTAGAACAAAGAAGTAAAGTTTCATTTAAAAAAATAATATTGAGATATTATTTTAATTTTGATTAATTTAATTATAAAATAGTCTTTAAGATTTATGTCAATGACATTTTAATGTTTTATGTTGGGTATTAAATCTCAAAATTTGTATGTCAATCTAGAGGAAAAAATAAAAGAGTTGATATCCTATGTCATTATTATTTTTTGTAGTTGATTTTTGTCATTAAACTACTTAAACATGCTTATTAACAATTGAAATCATTTAGGAGCGGGACGTGGATGGGGGGGTCATTTATGGTCCCGGTGGAAATCAGATTATGAAGCTTTCCTGGGGCAGATTATGAGGTTTCAAGCAGTGGGATGTAGTATGCAGGTGGTGGGGTATAGTATGCAGCCTTTACGTTGACTAAGGCTGCTCATACTGCCTCCGACACAAATTTTTAGAAGGCAGTATGAGCATCCTTGCTGCCCTTTTTAGGATAAATGAGGTTTCCTCCATGCACTATTTACCATAGTTTAATAGCTCAAGGAAAATTCAATTTTTTTTCTCAATGGATCAAGCGAATTTTAAATTTTTTTCAATCAAAGAAATTGTTTTAGGGGGTGATATGACCTCCTCCTCCCCCTTCATCATGGATCTCCATGCTTCTACCGAAGTCGTCACAATATATGGCATGTGCCTTTTATCATCTCCACGAGGCCCATCTCCCACCTGGCATGCGTTTCTTTTCTCCCGCGTGTCAACAATTAAAGGTCTACAAGACCATTCGCAAGCTACATGTGGGTTATTTCTTCTATTTGATGTCACTCTGGGCAGTTCCTTCCCCATCAACTACTCTCCCAACTCAGTTCATATGATGTTCAGATCATGGCCTCTGAACTTTGGCCCGAGGTACCCCCTCTTACCATCATTCTCACTCATGGCCATTCAAATTCCCACGTGTGCCTCTTGGATGCTATGTTATACACACAATTTTTAAAAAATAAATCCTAAATATTGTGGGGAAAGACCAAATGGGATGGGATCTGTACTAGCTAGAACATAGCCAAAAAAGCAAGTAGTCTAATACAATTAAAAAATCAATGCAATAATAAAGCAAGCCACCAAATGCAATTATTATTGAATAATGCAAAATCATCAAATGCTATTAAAAAACACATACGGTGCGTCGAGAACATAGCATTACCTTAGATACAACCAACTAAACAAAACAAGCAATGGCAATCGTCCCCTAAAGGCAGGGACTAGTTGGTGTGCAACTTGGCTTATTATTCATTGAAATTGTTTGTTAAAGTGTAACGTGGGGTATAAGTGACTATGTATTAGTTTGACATGTACAGTAATACTAGGTAGTATTAAAAAACAATGTATGTATTGTATTGCTATGTAGGTGTTATTATTATTTCCTATCATTAATTGTTTCCTTGTTTTTCGATGTTTATATTGATCATCTTTCACATGATTGATTATTGTTGCATCAGCCCATGGTACATATTAAAATGTAAACATATTACCCAACCCTTTAGATGGTTATAAAAATGTAGCAATGTCTTTTCCTTGCTTGTAGATAGTATTTAATTTTAATCACCATCATAGAATTGAGATGATAATATTCTTGCCTTTTATGGTCATTGAACTTAGTTATAAAATATGCTTGTTTTATATGAGTGATGTAATAGTTTAAAGAATAGTATTGAATAATGTTGTTATATAGAGATGGATATCAACATTTGCTTCAAATATAAGCACTATATGTGGTAAGGAACGCAACATTCTCGAGGATATCCTTTCGTATTAGTTTGAGTACTAAGTGCAGAACACCCTTAGTTATTGGGAAGTCATCCTAGGGAATCAATATATTGAAGGATTGGATAGTGGCCAAAGTGATAAGGAGACCACACCATGGTGGATAAGTCAATTTGGAGGCATAAGATTCCAAGTGAAGCTTTATGATATTCAAACCCTCTATCATTTGACTGTAATCCTGTCAGTTTCCGAAGGAACCGAGGTTTATCCCATTCTACTCTAGATGTAATACAAGTGAGCTAGTACAAAGATTGAATCAATGTCATTAGAAAGTACAAAAACCCTATATGGAGTGCATTTAGAAGCGATAGTGGTAGGATGGTTTGCACATTGACGCAGCCTGCCCCTCACCGGGCGGATCGCTCCCACCAGGACCTTCTTCAGCCACAGGCCCGAAGAGTCAATGCTCTTCAACTCCTCTCGGGAGTTCTCCTACCCACAATAACACTCCTTTGGCGATTTCCCCTTGCGTATCGGGAAATCGGGACTCGCGAGTTCGCGAGTTCAACACTCACGGGATCGGGCCTTTACTTTCCCGAACCTCGATGGTTAACGGTCAGCAACTTCTATTCGGGAGTTTCCCTATCGGGAAATCGGGGTATGCGATGTCATGAACCCTTAACACCACAAAGTCTCGAACCCCGAACTCCGATAGCACGTGCAGACTTGGACCTCCCACCTTCAAACTCTGGTATATTGCCACCTGTCTCCACTATGCCTTGTGGACCCACCTTGCCACGTCCTCTTCGGGATTTCGCGGATCGCGAGTCCGCGATGCAAGAACTTCTTGGCGTCGAGAACTCCGATTCTCCGAACGCTGAAACCCCGAAGTCCGATGACACCTGTCCTCCACCGGCTCTGGGTCCCACTCAACTACGTCACCTCCTTCGCTCATGTGATCAGGGATCGCGGGATCGCGATTTCACCGGTCACAATTCCCTTGCATCACAAAACCCCGAACCCCGATGCCACCTGTCAACACCCCATGGTGAGGCCTAATGCCTTAACACCTGTCCTCCACTCGGCTCTGGGTCCCACTCAACTACGTCACCTCCTTCGCTCGTGTGATCGGGGATCACAGGATCGCGATTTCACCGGTCACAATTCCCTTGCATCACAAAACCCCGAACCCCGATGCCAACTGTCAACACCCCATGGTGAGGCCTAATGCCTTAACACCTGTCCTTCACTCGGCTATCGGGATATCGCGATTCGGGAAATCGCGGTTCCTGGTGCACAAGGTCACAGACCTCACAAAACTCTGAATCCCGACTCCTCGGGATCTTCCTCCACGTGTCCTTTCTAATCAACGACCCCAGTTGATTCGGAAAATCGTCGGTCGCGATTTCAAAGAGCTTGAGCTCTTGTCTCCAGGAACGCCGAATGCCGAGCCCCGATCCTACGGGATCTGATGCCACGTGTCCCTCCGATGATCCACGGCTCTGGTCAACTCGGGGAATCGCAACTCGCGATTTCTCGAGGTGTAGAACTCTCACCTTGTCAATCCCCGAATGCCAAAACTCTGAAGTTCAATGGACTGTGGTTCCCCACACCTGGCTCACGGGTTATCTCCCGCGTAATTCCTCCACGATCGGACGGTCCTCGAGATTTCGTGTTTCTCTAAGTCGTCGATTCTCTTCCTTCGATTCGCCACCCTTGTCCTGTATGAACTCCACTGGAGTCTGTTCCCACGGTGACACAAAGGTATTTTTCCAGGCCTGTTTCTGCGATGCTTACAACGAACTATCCCTCCTGAGCTTTGTCTCTCTCTCTGACTCCTTCAGAGACTTCTCACGTTCTTCCCGTGCCCGACTTCCAACAGCTCTCAAAGCGTTGAAGCCATTTAGACCTGTGAAATCCTGCTAACACGGTCCGGTCCTCCTTCTCTCAGACTCAGCTCTGAGACTTCAATTCGACCTGCACTCACCTGCTCGGTTCGAACAACCCAACATAACCCTGGCAACAGAGAACAAAAGTTCAACTGCTCAGCCTCCTCAATGCACTCTATGCAGAGGAATTCAACTGCACTCGATGCAGGAATCTCCTGGCTTAAGCAGAGAAACAATTGAAACTCATTCCCTCATTCTCTCAGGTTTCTAACCTGATAGGCAATCACATATGCAGCATATAAAAGATAAGCATAAAAGGAAGCAAGCATGCAAAAGCATAATATCAACAACACACAGAGATCAAACACATCCATGAAATTAATCAAATCTTTTTCTATTAATTCAATATCTATACATGGAATTTCTTCACAAGCTCTCTGGTCTGCTCTCTTCTTGCTCCTGTCTGCCCGAATGATAATACAATGTACAAGGGAGGGTGTCTATACTCCGTTTTCCCTCTCGAAAGCTAAAACTGTCTAATCTACAATAAATTTCTATCTAACAGCCTTAATAGTATTAAGTGCCTTCCTATCTATAACATAATACAAGTGCGCCCGCTTTGAATGCCCTTAGTTAAACGGTGGCGCAACAATACCAAGGTAGAATTCAAAAATTTTAGGTTTTCTGGCTTGTCCAGCTGTATGTTCTCTTTTCACGCACTGGCTCGTATGATGAATTGCGGATGCTCCTACATCACACATGCACCCAGGGCATGGGACCCTTATCTTTCTCTTGTGACTTATGGGCCTTCTCATATTATAGTCAAAGTGGGATGGCCAATTCTAGTTCATGAACTTAGAGTGCGAGCAGGGGAACTAGTAGTGGTCATGTTGCCCATGGTGATGTTCATAGTCATGAGGAGTTGGCTCAGGAAGTGAAGACATTGAAAACTCAGGTGAATCAACAATCCTCCTAGTTCCATTAAATCAAATACATGTTAGAATCATTGGGATACGGGATAGAGAACCATAGTAAGAGGCTATAACAAGAAGAAGTAGAATTGAACCATCAAGAACCCTTCAAGTGTCACAAATTGGTTTATGAACTAAGGAAGCATAAGGCTCCTACCTTTGATGGAATTATCAAGAGAGGTAATGAAGCAAAGTCATGGATGGTGAGTATTGAGAGAAACATGATGTTGTATGACTTCAACCCCTTAGAGAAGACTAAGTTTTCCAACTATTAGTTGACTGATGATGCAAATATATGGTGGGATCATCTTAAGTAGAAGGAAAAGGTAAATGAAGAGAATTTAAGTTGGGATTAGTTGTTGGATCATGTTGTCATTGATGC